>BPLS01024707.1:45866-69457 GCA_019656275.1 Rhododendron kiyosumense | reverse complement strand
ACAAATGGGGCAAAGGGGAGTAAGGGCACATTTTCTTCGAAATTAGTACACTATAAATGCACACATGTTAAGACCACTTCAATGAATGATACTCCGTACAATATATGGACGGACTCATTCACTAAAAGAGTGTCGCGTGCACATTTAGTACATTAGCTTAAACTATAATTCTCGATAACCATCACTTTCTAAAATTTTCATCTGTTTTACTGATGTAAATTAGCGGAGCAAGGTAGTGTCTTGAATTTTGAAAGTTGCATACTTTATCCATCAATTTACCTGTTCTTGATTTTAGCATGACGAAAGCAAGGTAATGATCACTAGAAACATATATCGGGTCTCTAAGCCGACCTTTTCTGATACCTTCTGGTTTGATGTCATAACATTTCTTAGTTTCACGTTGTATAGTCTATCTCAAAGCTTATCTTGAATCATTGAATATCATTGTGCCACGGTATTTATCATCACGAATATAAATACTACGATTTAAAAATATTGGAAGAATAAAACTTTCATAAAAATTATGGATCATTTGAGTCACAACCAAAAAGTTAAATAAAGATCCTCGAAGTTTATTCAATCATACTACTTGGAGAGGCATCCTTGTCACCCTAACCAGAGCATCTAGCCGATCATGGAGGGATTATTCTTCGTATTTTGCTGCATGCTGCAGTCACCGCTGCGTGGAAATCCCCTCCCAAAACCTATTGTTGCCTTCTTATAACGTGTCGAGAATTGTTTCCAATGAAAAGAGATTTCCCTTTTACTTCCAACTTCAAGTAAAAGGAAAATCTCCGCTAATCATGAAACGAGAAAAACGAACATCAAACTCTAAGTAATACACTAAAATAATAAATGGACCTAACTAGCCTCTGTTAGAGGGCGTAAATAGGCGAATTTACGCACCTATCACCATACCCCTAGCAGCTTTGTTCCAAATGTGTTGGCTGAGGATACAGTTAGATGGTCTATATCTTCAACTGGTACATATTCTGTTCAATCAGCATGGAATGCCTTGAGGCCTTCTGCTCCTGAAGTTGATTGGCACAAAGTTATTTGGTAAAAGCACCATATTCCAAGACGGTCAATAATTCAGTGGTTGTGCTTCTTAGGGAGGCTTGCTACAAAGGATAGGCTTCATATTTGGGGGGTTGTTGACTCTACAGATTGTGCTTTGTGAGATTCTGGGATTGAATCCCATCAACACATCTTTTTCTCATGCCCTTTCTCTGCTTCTGTCTGGCTGCAGTTGTAAGAATGGGATTCATAGAGGAGTTTTCAATTTGGCTCAAGAGGCTCAAACTCTCTTGCTCAGCCACCGTCTATCATTTGTGGAGAGAGAGGAATTGTCGCATTTTTCAGCACTAGGCCTCTAGTGCGAATCTGGTTGTTCAAGCACTCATTTCTGACATCAGAGCATTTGTTTGTTCTTGCACGAGAGTTCAACAGTCCGATGACAACAGGCTTCTATGCCTAGGCTGGAATATTTCTACTTGAGCGTTTGAGGCTGCCCAATATGTATAGTTTCGTAGGTTTTAGTTGGAAGTTGCTCGTTCTATAGTTTTTCTTCGCTTTATTTGGCTTCTTTGCCTTGTTCTTTGATCTTGGGGTATGCCCCTTAGCACCTGTAAAGGTTTTGTTTCAATAAAACTTTAACTTACCCAAAACACAAAAAACAAAATACAAAAGAGAGTCCATCTGATACACAACCGTGAGATCAATTTTACAAGGTGGACATAATAAAAGCAATGTCAAAACACACATTTTCTTCTTCCAGCATGAATTCGGCATACAAGAAGCCGCTCAACAGAACAATATATTGTCGAAACAAATAGAACGCCAAATTGCAGTGACAGAATAGTATGTGTATATATATACAGATTGAGGATGTTTCAGTTCCTCACCGTAATTGTCCAGCCATACATTCCATAGGCAGTTTCAGTTGCTGAGTAACGCTGGTAACGGCTACCAAGTTGCTGGGTAACGGCAACCAAGTTGCTGAGACAACAAACACATTACAAAAAACTTACACTGGCACAAACAAAAATCGCATTGGGACACTAGAAGAACATGCGAAAAATACTTTTGGACAAACATTCATGTGGTATTATCAACTACCGGGGGGGCAGGGGTGTGTTAATGATATAGTGAAAAGGTAAATTGTTGAACAGCGCACGTGAAATATGATTGAAGGCTTAAGTCTCGTGTAAATGGTCTACTTCATTACTGAGGACATAGGACAACTCAAGGATATCAACTTTCTTTACTTCCTACCATTCTCACAACAATCAGGAATCAAGTGACAAAGCGAAGTCCAAAAAGGTAGTGTAAAAAGGTTCAAATACCACATTCGCCTGTATGAAGAGTCATTAAGTAGGTAAGCAAAGACAATCTAGGTTTATCAATAGCATGAAAAGTACTTGCAGTACTCCATTTGACCTCTTGTTTCGGGAATTGGCAACATTACAGGCAGCATAACATATTCCATGACCTCAAGAATTAAAAGTACATGGTTTGAAATAATATAGGTAATGCAGTGTGTGCACAAGAGTACATCCCATTGATTCAGCACAATACATATAAATAGAGAGGCACCAGCCTCATCACCACATGCCACATACAAATAAAGAACTCTTGTTATCCCATTAAGATGCATGTGTGGTGTGACAATGATTCCTATGACGTGGTAAGAGTATGCTATATCAACTCATACACATTAGGTGAGCATGTGCCAAGTATGCATGAATCCTCAAATCATAGAGCCACTCGGTGGGGGTGGGGCGAATTTGTTCTCCACTTATACTATATGCATAGGGGTCCAAAGGAATATACAAGAGGTTTGGGGGGCCAATTCAAAATACGAAGGACCACTGAGCGAAAGGCCAAAAGCTAGTAGAATAAAAAGGATCGGCTTTGTTCGGTTTGTGTTTTAATTTTAGTTTTAGTTTTGTTTCCAATCATTACCCTACTTCTTTCCCCAATTATTACCCTATTTCTCCAATTATTACTTTCTCATCTCTCTCTATCTCTCTCCAATCATTACTCATATCTTCAATCATTACTCTATTTCTCTGTCCACCCACTACCAAAACTAAACTAAACTAACCTCCCAACCAAACATTACCGATATTTTTTGAGCTTCCCCTGCCCTCCTACCAGGGGGTCGCCGGCCAAGGTTACTCCACTTATTTTGAATTTCCCATCTTGAAAAAAGACTGGAAACTTGATTCTGTGTTAGCAATGCGTTCCCTTCTCCATCAGTCGTGTCAGAAATTTACCACACCCGGCTACTAAGCTGAAGATTTTATGGTACAAAATGTAATCTGAGTTAGAAAAGTTTTCCCCTTATCATCCATTGTATTAGAATCATAGCCTAGTAAAGGCAACAGCCCCAGTCCTTGCACTTCACGACCTCATTATATCCCAACTCCCAAGCTTAGGGAGATTGGAAGACCTTAAGTTGATCCCAGCTCGAATTTCCCGAGGAGCTGATAATCCAGTTCTGCAAGATCAACTTCAGCTACATGCCAGGAACCAAGAATCAGTTTGCAAATGCACTAGCAATGCTAGCTTCAAAAGTCCAAATTTCTGAATGGACGCTTCTCAATTGCTCATATTGCATGGCTTATGGTAAAAGGACATAACTTAGTTTTGTTACGAAGTCCAAAAGAACACCAATTATATCCCAACCCTGTGAAAAAAGTTAGCATGCTCTGAATGTGGAAAATATCTCTGACAGTTAACTGAAAATTTGTTGGAGATTTTCAAAATAAAATTGGAATTTAGTTTGGAATTTTTGGAAAGGTACTAGGTGAGATTTTGTGAAAGGTTGCTACACCTTTTCACATGGGTTGTGACTTTATGTAAATGGTTGTAACACCCATTAAATTGAGGTGTGTTCATTTGGGAAAGATGTGATTGTTAGGAAGGGATGTGAAACATGGGGGTGCCTCCAAGAGGCATGACCCCTTCCTAATTAATTGTTTAAAGGATGCCTACTAACAGGCAAGTTCCTTTCTATTAATTGTCTTTGAAAGAAATGATCCTTCCTAACTTGTGTCTTCAAAGGACATGACCATTCCTTATGGTTGTTTACTAGAGACACAACCTTTCATGCAAGGGTGCCTATAAGTCTATAAATAGGCCATTTGTAAAGTCTTTCAATGAACCGCAAAATTCCATACTGAATTGCTCTCTTTCTCTCTACACATTCTCTTTCTAGAATGGAAAACCGATATTCTATTATTCCACATAAATAGAATATCAGTCTGCAAAGGTTCTTTTACATTTGCTAAGTGGATATTTCGTCTGTCTTTATTTGTGCAAAACAAACAGAAAGCACCTAGAGTTCGAATTCGATTTATCTTGAAGGCGGATTTACTGTAACCTGGTGCACACTTCTTGTGGGGCAAATGTTGTCTTTAGGAAAGTGTTCTCCTAACGCGACTCGAATGGTGTTTTTCGTTTCCAGATTTTGAAGAGACGATCTCATCACTTTCATCATTTTGAAGACCGGATTTCCAACAATCTAAAGACAGTACTTTTGCAAAGATGAAAGTGGATTGATTATGGTATGGGTCCTTAAGACGAAGACGGATAGATGTGACCGAAAGCTCATACGTAAAATGGTTATCAAATCATATGATGATGTTGTGAGTTTTATCAAGTTGTCTCTCATAATTCTATTTATTCTCAAGGAGAAAGGTACGCCATTAAATCTTTTATCTCATGGCTACAAAATATATAACTTGAAATGCAAACTCATATTTACATAATTATGTGGGCATGATATTTGCATGTTACGGACAGTTGTGAAACAAGACAATTAGACTTTGCGATTCTGGTTCATCCAATAACCCGGAGACTTGATAGTGACTTGTCACTAACATGGAAGCCGTGATGCGTACGTGTGACAGGTAAGTCACACGGGTTCTTTTGATGCTCGCAAAATGGTAAGCCAATCAGGATGGTACAATTTCTGTCGTCAATTGTGATCGACGAATCCATGATGTGCCGGTCCAAGTACCCGTTAGGGTGAAACAAGTGAGTGAGGATGGTTACGGCACTGGTTTGAATTAGTCTAATGCAATAAGCAATTTTAAGCCTTCTATTAATTGCTTGAGTTTGTGGTGTGGGTAAGTAATAAAATTTTGCAGAAATGTCAAGAGGTAAAGTATATTTCCCACGTTGACATTTGTCCTCTTATGCAAACCAGTTATATAGTTTACATTGGGACATTTTGGTCTTGTGGCACCTGTTGGGTTAGAGTGGCATCCTTTTGAATTTTCTATAGTTCCTTAACGGTTGGAAACGGTTTTTAAAAGAGGTGACTGTTTATACAGTCACGGTTATTAACAAATGGTCACTACTGTTTGAGTTGTAACGGTTTGCAACTGTTGGCTCTATCTCTTTATATAGAGCATCTACTTTTCCAAGTGATCTAATACTGTTTGTTACGTTCTTTAGTATTCTACCGAGAGCACTCTTTGTCTCTTTTCGTGTACTGTTTGTCACAATTTCATTCAAACGGCTTGTGTCATTCTTCATAATGCCTTCCGAAATTCCTTTGAACGTCATACGCCTTTTGGCTCCATTTCTTCCATCGTTTAACATCGTTTTGGGAGACTCTTCTTCACCTCCAAGTCCCGAGGATATTCTTTGGTTTAAAGAAAAAAGAAAGAGGTCTTTGCAAGGCGAGGCCTCTTGGATAAGAATCAACCGGTGATGGTTGATATCTCTTCTGATGAACAGGACTCTTTTGTGGTAGAAAATGCTGTGACTAATTCGTTTAGGGAGATATCGGAACATCAATCTAAGGAAATCCGCATATGATGATTTTCTTAGTCCAAACGAGATAGCTCCATTGAGAATTATGGAGGATTCCGATGAGTCTACCGCAGCGATAGGAGGTTTGCCTGATGGTGTCAACAGCGAATTGTCCCCTCCGCCAGCATTTGAAGGAGTGAGCGAGTGTGTTTATACTTTGACTCATTTGCGTCAATTGCGGACAATGGAAATGGCGCAAAAGAAACGTCATGATGTTTTTGGTCACAAAGGGCCTATATTTAGGTGAACGGCGCGCAAGAGCGTTCCTTGTCCTAGATCATTAAAGAAGAAGAAATTTTCAGTTGATTAAGGAGTTATTGTATGTGTTATCATATTGATTATGGTTTATGTATCCACATGCTAAGTAGGTTTTATCTACAGTTCTTTTATTTTTGGAGATGTATATTGTGTATACTTGTGCTTAAATAAAGGATGTTAAGTTGACATTTTACGATTCTTTATTTGGTGTATGCATATTTTGAGTCCACGATTATGGAGTTCATTATATTTTTGATTTGGGTATGGCTGGAGAAAGAAACGTGGGTTTACATGATTGCATATAGGCCATGGGAATATTGTTGCTTGACTGTAAGAAATGGAGTATTTAATATTACTAGAGTTGTGCACATGTGTATTAAGGTATAATAACTGACTTTATGTGGCTTTGGAAGCGGAAACTTTGACCGTTGGTGTTGGATATTTGTAACTATCCGCATCTTTTTCAAGTGAGATTTCTTGACACTTGCTATAGAACGATCATGTTTATAAATGTTTCTTTTATGAACATGGGAATAAGGTTTTATTCATGGATAGTTTCGAATAGATTTTTGTAGCCAAAGTTTTTGGGGCTTGTCATTGGTTATACCTGACATGGTAATTATGTCATGGTTGTGTTTCTATAACACGGAAATGTGTTATGTGGCTCTCAATGAGCAATGTTTGACGGCCTTGATCAAGAACCAGATAACATGTTGGATTAAGTACAAGGTTGCAGTACTGTTGGATATGTGGTCGGTAGTTGACCGAATCGGTGGCTATTTACATAATCTCAAATGTTTTGCTTTATGCAAATTGCTAGATATAGAGTATTCTGAAATCCTAGTTTTGGAAGCCATTTCCAAAATTCCAAAATTGAACATACCATCATAAATTTGAAATTTTATATGCATGTTATTTGCATAAGGTAATCAAAATGGTGGGTGTTGTGAATTCTCTATATGAATGGGTTTGTTTTTATGAGGAAAAAAAAACGGATGGGACTCTTCTCTTGCCCTTTACATGTAAATATGTATATGTGGAGGTTAAGGATTTAATCAAGGGGTGTAACCCAAAAGGTGTGGCTCTTGGTTTTAGACTAAATGGTGTGACCATTGGAGGATGACCAAGGGATGTGGTGTTGGATTAAAATGAAGAGTCATGATTATTCCAAGAAGTATGAAACGTGGTTTTCATTGGAAGGAATGTTGTTAATGTGGCCTTTAGATCACATGTTCTCCGATGCATGTTGGAGAGTAAACAAAGATGTGGAATGGCGAATTCCTACTATCTTGATTGCATAGTTGTTCAAGTCAACTATGGCCCACAAGTTAATGAGTTCTAAGAAAGTTTATTTAGAGGAATTGATTTATATGCTTGTAATTGGTATCCATAAGTAATAATGGATACAAAGGCGCCTGATACAATTTAAGCATGGAAATCATGGATAAATAGTAAATCTATTTTGTGGGGGTTCTCTCTTGAATTAAAGTGGGGTTTTTATAATGAGATTAGGTGATGGTATTTTGTCACGGATATATTTCTCAATAAGTCACTTAAGAGGGAGTTGATAGGTTGACTGTGGTGGTAGTCTGGACAAGTGAATCACATCATAAACTATGATGATATAGCTATGGATAATATTACTTTCACAACAATAGTTTTATTTATTCTTGCAAGAGATTTGGTGTGAAAGACATCAAAGGGGATGAGACTTTTGCCCACTTAATTTGATCACTCTTGTCGTGATTGTAAGCACTCAAAATGTTATTTTATTCATCCCAAGGTAGAGTGCTTGGTACTTGTAATGTGTAAACAAAGGAGGATGAGCTACTTAGCTCTTAATAGGTTTTAGGTGCTGTTGTTACAGGGGCCCTGGTAAGAATCTACCTATGTAAATGTGGAGGTGGTGCCGCTTTCTATAGGTCAAGGGGGCTAGACCTTAAAGCACTCATGAAATCAAGATAAAGACCCAGGCCCGGTCAACTGATTGGGATATCTGCATTATTTGGAGGATTGTGTGTGAGACATGTGTGGTTGGTCACTAGAGGACAACTAGTTCAAAGATACATCCACTATGCTGCCCTGACTAGCTTTGACATGGTTCACTAAGTGCATGGTTGAAGTCATGAGACACTATTCATGTATGCACAAGCCTTCTAAGAGAACCAAGAACTCTTATTCTTTATTTTGAAAATGGTTGGGAATTGTTGGAGATTTTCAAAATAAAATTGGATTTTAGTTTAGAATTTTTCGAAAGGTACTATGCGAAATTTTGTGAAAGGTTGCTACACCTATCCACATGGGTTGTGACTTTATGTAAATGGTTGTAACACCCATTAAATTGAGGTGTGTTCATTTGGGAAAGATGTGATTATTAGGAAGGGATGTGAAACATGGGGGTGCCTCCAAGAGGCATGACCCCTTCCTAATTAATTGTTTAAAAGGTGCCTACTAACAGGCATGTTCCTTTCTATTAATTGTCTTTGAAAGACATGATCCTTCCTAACTTGTGTCTTCTAAGGACATGACCATTCCTTATGGTTGTTTACTAGAGACAACCTTTCACGCAAGGGTGCCTATAAGTCTATAAATAGGTCATTTGTAAAGTCTTTCAATGAACCGCAAAATTCCATATTGAATTGCTTATTGCTCTCTTTCTCTCTACACATTCTCTTCCTAGAATGGAAAATCGATATTCTATTATTCCACATAAATAGAATATCAGTCCGCAAGGGTTCTTTTACATTTGCTAAGTGGATATTTTGTCTGTCTTTGTTTGTCTTTGTTTGTGCAAACGCAAACAGAAAGAACCTAGAGTTCGGATTCGATTTATTTTGAAGGTGAATTTGCTGTAACCTGGTGTACACCTTCTAGCGAGAGCAAATACTGTCTTTAGGAAAGCGTTCTCCTAACGCGACTCGAATGGTTTCTTTCGTTTCCAGATTTTGAAGAGACGATCCCATCACTTTCATCATTTTGAAGATTGGGTTTCCAACAAAATTTACTGTTGGTAAATATCCAAATTTATTGTCCAATAGTTTTAATATTTCAGATGAAACTATTGAGCTCTTCACCGAATCCTTTTTCCTTATGGATGGTCACCTAATATCAATCTGTAAGATCAATACTGAGTCGTGAAAGGACCAGAAAGTTGTATGATAGGAGGACTCCAAAAGCAATGGTGTCTTTCTCCAATGCCATTACTGACAAAATCAGGATTCCAAAGTTTCGATCCCATAATAAAACTATGAAAGTGGGAGTTCTATTATTCTTTTGTACTCCTAGGGCCTACCCGTACTTGTATAACTCAAAAAAATAAGGTCTGTGAGTGTTAGCTAGCGCATGAGAAGCTTAAGTTGTCACTCCATATATTCGGTTGAACATGGAATCCAGAAAAAATTTGGCTCAACTGCACTAATAATGCGAGAATACTACTCATGAAAATAACTAGTTAAATCCTGCCAAGTAGAGCATAACTTTGACTTTTATGAAACCAAACATAGTTTTGCACAATGTATGAGTTAGCAAAGTCAACATCAAAATAACTTGTACCTCTTCAAAAGGAACGAAGACGAAATGTGTGAGACCCCAAATGTAAGTACCATCTGGCACAGCAAAGAGAGGGTCTTCATCGGTGCTGCGAACCTCACCATCATTCACACTACTCACAAGTGAAAGCAAATCCATCCGATCGTTAGCCCCAACCTTTGTGCCTCCCAACCTGTTTGCACAAGAAAATCAGTTAAGTAGAGTTCAGTACCCATTACATAGGAACCACAATTGTTAGCTCCGGATCCTAGTTAGGAACAATTTGATTTATTCTAATTTTTTTCCGGATAAAGATCACAAGTCTTTCTATAACTTTTCCATATTCTTCTGTAGAAATGAGTGCCGATGGGAATGAATAAAAACATACTGTCCCACATCAAATCGGAAACTTTGATAATTTCAAGGATCTGTACAAGAGTATAATGCATAAACCCATAATTTGTATCAAGCCAAATTACTAGATTTAGTAGGAAAACCATTTCCTAATGATGATCTCACCAACCTGGGGAAGTAGAAAGGGGGGATTGTGTGGAAAGTGGGGTAAATGGCCTAACCTCCAGCTCTCTTTGAACTAAAACCACTTTTACACTTAGCAGCATAATTTTCACCAGTGCACCTCAAAGAAAACTCCTAAACTGTGGCAACTAAATGATTGCATAAAGGTCTATATGCAGAAACACAAGTAGAAAGGAGTGGGTCTAGTATGGTGTGTACATGATCACCAATTTGCAGAGGCGGAGCCAGGATTCGAATTCGGGAGTGGCACGGTTCAATGAACTTACATGAGTATTCATATACTTCGATTCAACTCTCTTGTGGTAGGTTTTACTCTTTTATTACAAAGAATGAAACTTTGATTCAACTCTCTTGTGGTCTTCAAATAAAACCCCTTCATATGCTGTTACGATCTGAAACATTCACAATGTAAAACGTGATCTATACATTCTCTGTTGAAAATATGAAGTTGCCAGAATATGAGTAGGCACCTAATTGTGTTTTAATACTGTAAAAAGAATTTTTTTGGTTTGAAACTGGGGTGGCGGTGGCAATCTGTAATGACGAATGGCCATCTGTTAGATGCCTATATCTATGTTGTACAACTTACGGCATTTGACGAAGTGTGGGGGGAAGGCTATTCATTTCTAAGTTGCTCAAGTTCAAGGGCAGCCCATCCCACCCAAGGAAAACAATCAGTGACAAAGGGATTCAGTTTCCAAAAGACACAAAACTGGGGGGGGGGAGTAATTTATGCTATGTTTGGATTTGGATTTGAAATTTTTTTTGAAAAATAGTAGGGGTAATAAGTGGATAGAGATAGAGAGAGAAATGTTGGAAGCAGGGAGAATCTAGGGGGAATTTTTTGAAAATTGCTTTTTGAGAAATAAAGAGAACAAGGCATTAGTTTCTGCTCAGTATAAAATCAGGCACTTAATTGCACCTTTTCACCAAAAGAATATCAGCTGCAACATCAAGCATGATTCATGGACATTAAGATAAGTTCACTTCACTTCACTCATTAGTGTAACAGTAATCACTCCTCTTACATCAGAGAGAGAGAGAGAAAGAGAACCCTTTACATATATGTACCACATGATAATTTGATGTGAATAAAAGACTGCATATAAAATACCTTAAGCATATTCTCCAGACAGTATGTTGCAAGCCTGGGGGAGAGAAGGTAGCTTCAACCTGCAAATAAGGGTATATATGTGAACTTTGACAAGGTACCATGAACCATGAGAAAACGTGCAATAGATAGGACCTAACCTTGTCATCAGACAACATGTAATGGCCATTACAAACACATTCTGCTTTAGATGCACGGAAGTTCATCAATTTTGCCAAATCCTTTACTTTTTTTGATGTAGTCTGATCATTGGGAAAAAAAAAATGAAAGTAATTAGTAATGCAACAAAGCACGCCTCTGAGTTACTTTGGATTCACTAAGCCAGTTGAGGAAAATATGTTACCTTGCACAGTAACCCCCCGGAAGGATAAAATCTCAAATAACGGAAAGAGTACTTCTGCAACATGAGCAAATAATTTTAGAATAAGGATGAAACAGGACCTACAGTGTAAATTTACAAGCCAATACTGAAATCCTCATGAGACTGCTAAACTTCCAATTGCGACTCAGTTCAAGGAATGATAAAAGATAAATTCTGCTATGTTACACATAATAAACCTCTTGCTTTGAAGATCTCCCATTCCCAACAATCACGGGTGGGAATCGTTGGCCATCCAATGAAGTTGTAGGCCCAAGAATGTTGACAATGGCATCAGAGAATCAACTTGGGATCTTTGTGTCTGGTCGATCAACTATGCATGCAATCTACTTGCTAAGAAGATTAATTGACAAGTATAGAGAGAAAAAGGATTTCACATGGTTTTCATAGACTTAGAAAAAGCATATGACAAGGTGCACAGAGACTATTATATGGTAGGTCTTGGAAAGAAAGGGTGCGACAAAAGAGTATATAGATGTGGTTAAGAATATGTACCAAGGTGTTCTTACTACTATTAGATACTCAATAAGGGAAACAAGTGCATTCCCAATAACAATTAATTCACCAAGGGCCCGCTTTGAACCCTTACCTTTTTGCCTTAGTTCTTATTGAATAAACTCGACATATTTAAGATGCTATCCCATCGTGTATGCTGTTTGCAAATGCTATCGTCTTTTAGTAGGATAAAATTGCAGGAGTGTTAATGCTATATTAGAAACTTAGAGAGAAAGCATTGGAGTTGAAAGGATTTTGGTCAATAACGATGCACATGGAATGAAAGTGTTGACAAAGTGACCTTATCAAATCAGGAATTATCCAGAAGAAAGCATTAAGTATCTTAGACTCGATTGTTAACAAGGATGGAGAGATTGCAGATGATGAGACACATATAGTACAAGTAGAATGGATTAAGTGGCGGAGTGCTTGGGGAGTGGTATGTGACCACTAGATATCCACAAAGTTGAAGAGAAAATTCTTGTAGTGCTATAAGGCTAGCCGTGTTATACATCGCACAGTGTTGGGCTACTAACATGCGAGTACAACGGGTGTAGATGAAATGAGAATGTAAGATAGATGCGTGGTAAGATTTTGGAAGATTTAATTAGATACGAATATCTTTGCGGAACGGTATGGGTAGCATTGATAGAAGATAAGATGATAGAAAACAGATTACGGTCGTTTGGATAGGTCTAGGTCTAGCGTAGATCTGTCAACAGAGCTGGCCCTGGGGTAAGGCCCCACAAGAAGAGTTTTTGGGCAACCTCCTGCTGGGGTTACATTTTGATTTTTGTTTTTTTGGTGTAATTCAAGCTAAACACAATGTAACCTTCATTTTGTTTTTCTTTTGACTTGTATTTCTTTTATTTTTTTGACTTAATAGTAAGTAGGCAATCAAGCTTGAAGTCGGGCTTGGGCAACCAAACCAAAACATCGGGGCCAACATTGTCTATCGATGTGGTAAAGAGGAATGTACGGTGACCGTAGATGGTAGCACTAAGAGGAGGGGTAGACTAAAATTAATGCACTAGTTCGAAAGGACCTATGTTTTTCGGGTATACCATAACACATGCCCTCGACAGAGCTCCAATGAGAAAACGAATTCATGTAGCCAAATTGGGTGTTTAGTCTCGGTTTGGTTTGGTTTGGGTAAGCAACTTAAATTGGCTTCCAAGAGAAAGGATGGGATAAAGTTGAGCCAAAAGATCCTTTTGTGGAAATTTTATTTGGTAGTACTTATTCTTACTCACAGAAATGCAGTAGCATATAATCACTTGGGCTGTCATTCCAATTCTTTGAATAAAACTCAAAAGCAAGAGAGATTAATACAAATGTCATGCTATAACAAGGGAAACTTACCACAACTTGTTTCCTTACATTCCGCCTTGCAAATTGAGCAGAAATGTAGGTGTGTCTACTCACATAAAAACCTGATTCATACCAAAAAAAAAAAAATTCAGAATGAAGGAATATTAGGACTTAAGAATTGAAGGAAACCAAATCAGCAGGGACCAAAAGTCTGAATTTGCATGTAACACATGCTAGATGCTGCGTCCAACTTTTAGCATTACTTCCTCAATTACTGTAGAAAAGTAGGCCTTAGGAACATTTGTTTCCGCCTCTAACTTATCCAATAAATATTGACAGCCTTTCCTTTGAACTTCACTTCCTATACTTACCACAGGATGCTCCGAAAAAGTAAAAAGGACTTCTCCATATGTGAACCAGTGTTAGTTTTTCGTTGCTTGGTTGTTTATGGATACAACTATCACTCCATCCCACAATTAGTCCAATATTCTATTTTTGGATGTCCCATATTCCATATCCACTTTTAACAAGTCATGATGAAATTTTAAATAAATTTCCTTTTTATTCCCGTTTCTAATTTGAAGTTATTAGTAGCTCCTTAAATTCAAAATAAATTCAAAGTGCAATGATGATGATGTTCCCTTAAATAGTTGGATTTCCAAAGAGGGACTAAAATTTTGGGACAGAAGGAGAGCAAAATTAGTAAACACGTAAATTACAAAAACTTAACTTAATCAGCATCCACTGTGCCAGTACCCTGGTTTTCTGAAAATCAAAGTGTCACGTTTCCGTTCTTTGTGTTTGTATAGGTAGCTTTGTCAAACCATCTTATTCACTAGACCTTCAATTTTCACTGCATCCAACAATTCTTTATGTTTACATTGGATGAGAGACGTTTTGTTCCATTCCTACCTATCCCCAACCCTCTCGATACGAGAGCTTTCTTGCAAATTTTCATCCATAACGCAACCATACTTTTGTATATCTATTAGAATACTTTAGGAAATTGTACTTTTGTACTAACAAGTATCATAAAATGTGGAATTGCAAATTTATCCTGTTGGAATTTGTCCCACATCGGTTATTTATCACCTCGAATCCCTTCATTGTCAACTGGTCTTAAGTTGGATGCTTTTAACATAGTATCAAAACTAGGGTTCCGAGAACTTGTTCCCCTTGTTTGTGCCATAAGTGCACATTTGTTAGTTGTGATCCACATGTTTATGGATCATTGTTTACCTCTCCACGTGCGAGTCGGGGGTCGCACGTGCAGGGGAGTGTTGGAGCTGTCCCACATCAGTTATTTATCACCTCGAAAACTAGTATATGAGCATGGGTGTCTCTCCCCTCATTGCCAACTGGTTTTAACTTGGATGCTTTAACAAATCTATTCAATTTATTCACAAAATAATAAACTAAAGGATTTCGATTTACAATTGAAAATGAACTTGTAGGTTACATGCATATGTAAATTAGCCCTCCAGCTATTTACTTGAACACTTAGAACTAGTACATGTAAAAAAAGGGGAGGGGAGGTGGAAGAACACTTAGAACTAGTAAAATTATTAAGTCCTAATGTTTTACTTTCCTTAGCCCCATCCTCACACACGAGCCAAGTCTTGGGCAGACAACCATTACCTCAATAATTCCATTCTCCAAATAAACTCTTCTCAGTACCACGAAGTTTCTTTCAATATTAGACAAGTTCTGAGTAACGAAATAGTATATGGAGAATCAAGTCTATTTCCCCTTTTCGATTGTTCTGGCCTAGAACTCAGTGAAGTGCTTTTTTTTTCTTTAACGGCAAAAAAATTTCATTAATCTTTGAACAAGGTACAAAGACTAACAAGACAATGAGAACGACAAATATGCCGAGACCAAGACCCAAACCTTTGGTTGGCACCAAAGAAAACCCTAATGGGACAAGCTCAAACACCTAAAAGGCCTAAAAGCCCAAATAAAATGGGACAAACCCAAACAATTAAGATCCAACACCTAAAAGGCCTAAAAGCCCTGATAATTGGAGAAGCCCAATACAATTATGCCTAGAACAAACCCTAGCACAACCCTAGACAACCACCTCTGCAACCATCACTGCAGCAGCCAAAACAGCCATCGGGATCCGAAACGCCACTGCGAGGACTGCCGTGAACACACCGTATGTCGCCAGTCCCAAAAACGCTCCGAGAGCTGCCAGCTGCAAAACACCTCGCATCCCGATCACCACTATCGTCACTGTTGCAGATCCAATCCACACCCCGCCGTGTCGCCACCCACAACCTCCATGCAGTCAACAAAACCCCCTCCTGAACCGGACCACCACCAACATCATAACACCGCCCATCTCAGTGAAGTGCTTGATATTACAAGGTATACAAAGATACTGTAACCTAAAGTACTTTTAAGCATACTGATGGAATCCAACGCTCATAGATCTTCTCTTTAGTTGAGGTTCCTTGTTTAACCTTTTGCCTATGAAGCACGGATGCTCTACTTTGGCCTCCGTATCACGTATCGTATACTCTCCGGATACGTATCCGATACGCTTTTTAAAGCATCTTGCTTTTACAATTATTTTTGGGTATTCCGATACGTTTCGGAAACGCGCAAATACTCTCGGATACAAATCCAATACGTTTTGGATACACGTGGATATGTGTTGGATACGCTCGGATATGTTTCTAATACGCGCGAGGGTAAATATTTTATTACTTAAAATATATGGGTTAAAATTGATATGGGTTAAAATTGCAAGTAGGACTATTTTTCTTTTTCCCCCACCAATCGACACCAGAAACACACCGACGATATCCTCTCTCTCGACAACCTTGTAAGTCTCTCGTCTCTCTCTCGTTGTGTGTACGTAAACATATATATAACTATACGCGAAAATATCTCTCTCGTCATGTGAAATGGGGAACGTGTAATGGAAAACTTTAATCATTAATGAAATTTTAGGAATTAAAAATTATATATAATATATATATTTATTTACTTTTATATTCAATGTATCGTATCCTTCTTTTTGAAAAATCACGTATCCGCGTATACGTATTGTATCATATCCGTGTTCGTACCCGTGCTTCTTAGCCTTTTGCTAATAGAGATTCATCATGAAAGGAGGGCCTAGCGCAACAGTAAAGTTGCTCCATTGTGAACTGGAGGTCATGGTTCAAGTCACGGAAACAGCCTCTCTACTTGCAGGGGTAAGGCTGCGTACATCAACTCTTCCCCAGACCCCGCAATGCCGGGAGCCTTGTACACTGGGTTTGCCCTTTATAATAGAGATTCACCATATGCTTCCAAAGAAGATGATGTAGTGTTATACTAGATCAGTCATTATGAGAGAGGAGAATGAAAACACAAGGTAAATGGCAAAGGGTACCTCATTGAAGATATAGCTAGGAAATAAACATTACTAGCTACCTTGTTAGAGGCTTCATACACCTTTAATCGACTCCTTTCTTAATAGCTCAAGTTTTTGGACTCATGGTGCTCTAACAAGGTATTAGAACTTAGGTTAGGTGATGACACCAAGTCTCTGTTTAGATTAGTTTACATTTTCATGCATGGGTATTTGCAACCCAATCGGCAATACAGTTGTGCCCGACCAACTTAGCTTTTGGGACTAGTGATGCTCTAATAACTGTAGCATTAATTAGTTTCTATAACGAATATACCAAGATACGAGCAACATGGAAGCATGTCAAGTATAGCATAAACAATGCAATAACAAGTTAAGGGCGAAGAATGTGAACTACTTCACATGCTAAACCAAATGCCAAAATTAGAAATATTTGTGAAATTAAATCTTACCATCGGTTCGGACCCTCGATCTTAAAAGCCACATTTTCTTCCATGAACCATCGTATTCTGACAGCAAAATCTTGTAATTTTCCACCTCTCCAAAGATCTTCATTGGAAAACCAGTGTTTAAACTTTATATTGCAAATGAGAAAAGGTTAATAACTAATAGATAATTTACCTGCCAAGCCTTTAAGCATGCGTTGCGCCAAAACACAGGGTCACGAACTGCATATTCCCATTTCTGACAAACACAAGCTGCCTTTCCCAAGTCATATGGAGTGATTTTTGCAAAGATCTGCATAAGGATATTCATTGACAATGCAATTTAAACTTTCCATAGTATATGTAAACTGACACATCCATATGCACTGTGCACACTTAATAAGCATATACAATAATATAGATAAAAAATGAGAACAAACTACCAGAAAAAAATGAGAACAAACTACCAGAAAAAGATGTGAGACAACAATCAAAAGCAGTATCATGGTCTCTTTTTTATAGTTGCAAACATTCCCAAGATAAACATCCAAAATATCCATAATATATAGGTACAAAATTAATGAATAACAATGTTCTAAAGAAAAAAAAACTCCATTGCCGCTAGGGTTTTCTTTGTGGAGAACAATAAACCAAAAGAGAAATTTTGACAAGTTCAATTCTAGAAAGGGTGCACAGCCACACCTTGAAAAGCAGCTCATCTGGCAAGCACCGGTGAATAGGGGCCGGATCAATAAATGATTTACTACCAGCACTGCCGAAAGGAGCGACTGGTCTTACATGAACTCCATAAAGATCTGCCATCAAATCAAGAACATGAAAGGTGTGAAAACTCAAAACCCAATATGATTTGCTTTCTAAAACAAGGAAATCCATGGAAAAAGGAGAGAATTCACAAATAGCTTTAACAAAAATGACAAAATAACAACAGCATTACCAATCCCAGGCCTTAATGTTAAAGCCGCTTCAAGCTCGGCTGCAATTTCCGAATCAAAATCTGCAAGAAGCATAAACAATTGGATTTGCATCATAGTTGTTAATTTGTAGGACTAAATATACAAGTATGAAGAGAATTACATCAAACCAGACAAGTTAGACAATAGAACATGTAAGACTGTCCAAAGACATATACCCTACCTTGGAAACCAACTCATAACCAATTGGTAATATGAGTGGAAAGGTCCCTCGTGTTATTAAGGGGGTGTTCCGCTTTTTAGAAAAAGTACTTTTTAGAAAAGGAAGGTAATTTCAAGCTCAAAAATCATGTGTTTATGCAAATAATTTTCCTACCAATATGGATCTTGTTTGACAGATCTCATTGAAATCTTTTGAACGGTGCAAAAGAAATCATAAAAATAGTTTTTATTTTCATCATATTTGAGTTTGAAATTTGGAAAAAAAGAACTTTTTCGGAAAGAAGGGAAACTGGAACACTCCCTCAGTGATCTCGCATTCCATACTCAAGCAATGACGGGCCTATTGTGTAACACACCCTCTCATGTGCAACCACATTTAGGTCTTTCCCAACTCACTTATAGCCAATTTTTGGGTCTATCTTCATGCAGTTTTTTGGGATTTGTCATCGTGAATTGTGGGCTTTCTCAATTTTAATTTGAAATGGAATAGGCTCGATACCATGTGCAAACTTTATATCCAATTTAAAACCAACTCTGAATGAGTGGAGAGATTCCTCATTCAGAAGAGGAGTGACATGTAGAATCAGAGAGAGAGAGAGTCCGAGATATAGATCGCCGACAGGTTCAGTTCTGGAGAGGCAACAAGAGTAAGGAGTAGAGTGGAGATCTGTACCTAGCTTGCGATTCCAACGGTGAGAATTGAGAGGCGGCGATTGGCTTCAGGAGAAGAACAACGGTGCGGTGGAAAATTTTGGACCCGATTTGACATGGATTCAGATATGAGATGTTGACGAAGCGGCCGACAGCGTTTTCGGACGAAATTCGAATGATCTCGCGCGATGCTCCGACAAGAGGGGTGAGAAATTCCCGAGATATATGAGATGATGGGCCGATGGCAGCCAGAGAGCAATACCTTTTTTTTTTGGGCTAAGCGTTGATTTTACGATACTTCAATTCCAACTCTCCATGTTCCAAAAAAAAAAAAAACCTCCAACTCTCCAACTCAAGTGTCGGGAACAAAGGGGACATGTTCTGTCCAGTTTTTGTAATGTCGAGTTTGGTCCAGTTTTAGACTTTCGTGGGCTTTTTCCGAGCCCAGAATAATGATTGTAATTTTTCATTTTGTAGGATTTATCGAGTATTTCATATTTTCATCCACATAGAAAATTAATGTGATCGAACATGGCCAAAAGAACGAAACGGAATTGTATGAGAAAAATGGACAGGTTGAAGTTTTGAAATTTTTTTTTGTTGTTCTCTCATTTTAAAAAATCGAGATCTCCACATTTAAACCCAAGGTTAGAGATGTTCCAAGAACTTCATTTATAGATCTGAGATCATGTTAGTTTTTGTTTTTGGGGGGTAGGTTAAAATTTTTATAAAAATCCTGGGAATACCGGGGCTAAAAGAGGCATACCACAGAAAATCAAAGAACCAACAAGAAGCTACTGAACCGGCTCCCCAAAAACAGAGAACAAAACAAAGATCAACACCAGAAAACAAATCTCTACTCCTTGGAACAAAGACTACTGCTAATGACCTACTTATTACTCTATTAGCATCTGTTCTTCTAATAGATCTCCGGGGGCAAATTGCAGCTCTAATGTTATTCTCAACTCTAGTCACCAATTGAGTTTAAGGGAGCTGATGCCTTGAAAAATACTGAGTGTTTCTCTCACGGGCAGATGCCATGTTAGTGAAAATGATAAAATTGTGAATATGATTGTTTTGCTTGAACTTCAGTTGATACACATCTCAATTACATTAGAACATGTATATATATATATATATAAATACACATATGCAGATGGTCATGATTATGAGAGTTGGCATATACATTAACAAAACTGATGGTTTATTGGGGGAATCGAGAAATTTACCTGAGGTCATGACAGATGGATTTTGTGCGGATCTTGTCAGGAGAAGCGGGAAGCGGGCTTCTGGTGGTATTCCTCAAAAAATACCAAACGGGCCTCGCGTATGAGGAATAAGCGAGCGAGAGAGTTCGCTATACAAGGAAAGAGCCGGCGGAATCTCTGGAATTTTTAATCGAAATCGTTAGCAATATAATATGCGGGATTAGATACGTCAATTAAACGACTATTTGCTATGGACAAAGAGTTCATGTCATTGTCACTGAATCAATTGTAATTGCACCCCGCCAAGTTTGCGCTCCTGATAATGAATTAAACGACTATTTGCTATGGACAAAGAGTTCATGTCATTGTCACTGAATCAATTGTAATTGCACCTCGCCAAGTTCGCGCTCCTGATTATTAAATGCTCTAGCAGACTAGCACCACCCATGTGTGTGATAGTCGCATTTAGAATCCGTTTCAGAACATTTTTTAAAGAAAATTTTAAAATAAGCTCAATAATCAGTCCAATGGACTGACAATAATAGGTATGTGAATGTGTATTATAGAGTATAAAAAGTACACAAAAATACGTATTTTCTTTGTTTTCTAGTATGCTTATCGTCAGTCAAGTGGGTTGACAATAACAATACCGTTTTTAAAAAATATTACTTATTGCACATTTCAAACTCAAAAATAATGTAAATGAAAAATAATTTTTCGATTTTTTTACACTGTATTAAAGATCTCACTGAGATCTTTCAAGCAATATCCATATTGTATATTTTTAAATTTTAATAAGTCCATTATTTTTAAACTTAAAATTACTTTATTAAAAAATAAGTACTTAGAGCATCCGCAATGTAATAATCAAAAATGAATAATCAAAACTTACCACGTCAGCTTTTGATTATTCATTTAGAAGGTTGCTAAAGTTAGCAATGTGAAGTCTCACATTGTTCATTTTCTACCCATAATCAAAATCAATGGGTTCACTGCCAACTCTTCCTTCCCTCCAAACTTTTACCTTTCATTTCATCCGAAAAAAAATTCCCGCCGGTTTGTCCCTCCAATTATTTCTCCCTCCCCTCTAATTCTTTCATGCCTACTAGTCTACTACCATTTTTGCCTATTTATTCTTTTTTCTTCCATCAATAGAAAATCACCATTCTCAATCATCTCAAACTATGGAATCAGAATAATATCAACAAAAAAAAAACTATGGAATCAGAATCAGAATTGCGATAATAATTTGAATAGTTTTTTTTGAAAAAAAAAGAGTTTAGGAAAAATTTTAGTTTTTTCAAAAAGAAAACAATTTTTTTTTTGTTTAAAAACGGTTTTTGAAAACAGTTTTTTTTTTTTAAAAAAAAAAAACAGTTTTTCAAAATAACAGTTTTTTTAAAACTATTTTTGATAAAATTTTCTTAAAAAAATAGTTTTTAAAAGTTATTTTTTGAAAACATTGTTGAGAGAGAGAATGTTTTATGTAATGATAGGTGTATTTGATTGAGAAAATGTGGGGATTATTAGATTTGATTATTGGTAAAAAGTTGTTAGTTTTGATTATTCAAATGCCAAAATTTGATGAGTTGCTAAGACATTGCTAAGTTTGGTTATTACAATGTGAGCACTTTTTTTGACAAACATTGTTAACTTTAACAACCTTTTAGTTTTGATAATTACATTGCGGATGCTCTTATGTAACGTTTAGAAACGAGACTTTAACGATAGAATGCACATAGTATATTGTAGAAGAGGTCCCTGAAGCACTATCTAAGACCCCGTTCCACTTTCCCTTCCTTTTCAAAAAGTTCCTTTTTTTCAAATTTCAAACTCAAATATAATGAAAATGAAAAATAATTTTTTGATTTTTTTTGTACTGTTTAAAAGATTTCATTGAGATCTATCAAATAAGATCCATATTAATAGAAAAATTATTTGCATAAATACATGATTTTTGACCTTGAAATTTACCTTCTTTTTCTAAAATCCACTTTTTTAAAAACCGGAACGGCACCTAATAGTGCTCTACAAGCACGGAGTAATTTTTCTTACGTCTCAAGTAGGATACACTTGTTTATCAAAAAAAGTAGGATACATGTTGCTTCGTTGGAAGGGATGGTGACAGTTTGACAAGGACAAAAAGGGGAAAAAAATGGTCACGGTAAACGCAGATGTAGCGTGTTACTCTTGGCAAATACTACCCGCCGACCGGTGCTTCAAAGCACCTCTTATGTTGGCCCATTAAAAATAATTAAATGCAAGTATCTTTTCAAAGTCAAAGAATGTAGTTTTCTTCTATTTTGGTGGCGTTCCAGATTTTCTTCCTTTTTTCTAACTTCTTATTTCGGTAATGAATAGTGCAGAAAAAGAAGGGGCATTCCACTTTCCCATAACAACTTGTTCTTTTTAAAAAAGAGCCATGGTGAAATGACCATATTGCCCCTTTTACCAACTCAATTTCTCCAGGCGTGCTAAAAAAATTTCTGGAGTTGAGAGCTTCCTTCTAACATAGAGAGAGAATGCACTCCTCCTTAAAAAAATTTCTGCCCGAATTCACCAAATCAGAGGTGTCAATGCTCTGTTTGGGTTCCACAAATTCATAGATTTCCTCAAAGAAACTGTTTGAAGGAGATCCTGTGTATTTTATTCAGTCTACTTCATTAATCGACTTCCACATCCAGAGAAAGGGGATCTCCTGGGTTCTCGGGTCGGTCTTCATCTCTTCCGTTCGAAGATATGGCAATGGGAGGACTTCCCTCAGGGAGTTCTCCAGATCTCATGGTCGACGGATCTTGTCCGAAAACCACCTCCACACGGCTCCTGACCACACTCAACAAAGGGCAGGTTTGGGTTAGGAACATGGGCTTCCAAGCCTAATCTTTCTGAACTCTTCTTCGGGGGGTTCAATACAGGCAAGCATCTCAGATGGATGCTCTCAAGACCAGCACCGGAGTGCTTCGACCATGGCTGCCGGCTGAACTGGTTTTCGACTGTGTTCCTCCGAAACCCAAATTCTTCATCGGATCTTGGGCCTTTACAGTCCAACTGTGAATCGACTTCTGGAGAGGGGGAGAGAGAGGGCGGCGAGGGGGAGAGGGACGGGGACTTCTAGAAAGGCGACGAGGGAGGGCTGCGGAGATGAGATTTGCTTCTGGTTTGGTCGTACACCGGAAGCTGTGGGAGATAAAATGGGGCAAGGACAGTATTGTCATTTCATCCGGGGACTGTGGGGACCGAATACCAAAACGACGTCGTTTTGGTCAAATTAATTTTAAAAAAACGGAAGGCTGGAGATCTGGAACCAAACTTCTTTTTGGAACAAAAAAAAGTAACTTTTTGTT
>BPLS01024707.1:35866-38366 GCA_019656275.1 Rhododendron kiyosumense | reverse complement strand
CCAATCGTACCTCTCCAGCTCATGAAAACTCACACGTGAGCACCCCATCGCGAACCTCTCACCTACATATTCGGTGACTTTGTTGGGAAGGTGTCTTTTGGTTTATGGTTAGCACTCGCCCCAAGGAATACGTCGAACCATCACGTCGAAGAGTAACGACGGTGCCAGACAATACCATACCAACACTCGAGGAAGTCGGGGAGACCAATAGCGTGGGTGCAGCTGCATAAACACTGCGGGCTCTCCAGGACAGGCAGCGCAAGTTCCTCGAGATGCAGAAATAGCTGCTCGCGGCCTTTACAAGCCTTACAGAACTCATTTCGGTGGCCTTTCCAAGAGCCGCAACCAGCCAAAAGGATGATCCCCCGCAGATCCATGCTGGGGGCAGCAACAGTCAAACAACATAGCCTCCACAACCCCAGATCCCTCTATCCTCCCCGCATCCCTTGCGTGGAGTTCTCGTTGGAGGAATCGCAGGAAATTCTGTCAGAGCCCGCGGAGAAAGTACGATCGTTGTGGAGGAATTTCCACTAAGGCTTAAACCTAAACGTACTTTTAGGACTTTTGAGGTTTTTGTTCTTATTTGAATTTTTTTTTATTAATTTTGTATCAAATTTTTTTAACATCTTAATACATCTCGTCGAAATGAATCGGAAAAGTAAATTTTTTTTTTTACTTTTACCCAAATATTTTGAATAAAAACTTTTTTTACTTAAAAGTGGTCATTGTTCAAAATATTTGGGTAAAAGTAAATCTTTTTTAATTTTCTAAGACGAATAAAATAGTCAAAAACGAAAAAGCACAAAAAAAATTTGAATAAAAACAAAAAGTAGTAAAAGAAAAAGTTCTTAGTGGAACAGGCGATCAATCTTGAAAACATATGTTTTATATAGATCCAAAAATATTTTCACATAAACTCATAATAAAATATGAATGAAGAATTTAGTCAAATTAATAACCGTATGTCTCACTTTTTGCTATATGATTTTAAGGAAGACAACAAACGAGCTGAGCCTCAGCGTGTTCAAGCTTGACTCAGTCATTTATAGGGAGGCTTCGAGCTCGAATCGAACTGAAAAATTTGGGCTCGAGCTCAGATCATCAATCATTTGAAAGCGAGAGCAGAAATTCATCATACACCATTAGTGCCATGTGAACGTATATATAGAAAATTGAATAACATCACAGGCTCACAGCAGATCATTGGTACGGGACAAGCAATTTCCAGGAAACTATTATTATATTTAAATATCAATACTGACAATCATCTCCAATAGAAAAAATTCCTAATATTCTTCAGTCAAATGTTTTTCTTGAAAAGAACATCTTTTGTAGTATAAGATTCCTAGTATTCTTTCTATCGGTCCCGCTAACAAGTGCCTCTGGAGCATAAGTTTAGGATATTAATTTAGTAGCAATAAATGGTGTGCTTCCACTCCGTATTAATTATTTTCTCATTAGCCATAATTGGTTTTTAGGGTGAAGTGGTGACATTTAATGCATCATTGAAAATGTTTTAATAATTTCTAACATTACCCTTGTAGTTATGTTATGCCCGTCCTCTTTCTTTCTTTCTTTTTTTTAAAACTGTAATAACAAAAAGGTGGTGTACATTTTATGTTACTTTGTAGTAGAAAATGTAATCACAGTTTTATGTTGTCAAGTCACTCAACAATTAAACTTAATTTAAATTTTGAATTCAAAAAGAAATTAAGGATGGTTTTGGCTTAATAAATCAAAATGACTTTTTTTTTGTTTTTATTCAAAGCTTTTTCTTATTTGTTAATTTGCATCAAACTTTTGTAACTTATTGATTCATCTCGTCGAGAGGAATCGAAAAAGTAAAAAAATTATGACTGAGACTCATAAGTTTTTGAATAAATACAAAAATAAGTCAAAAAATAAATTTTTTTACTTATTTTTTTTCTTTATTCAAAAAATTATGAGTTTCGATCATTTTTTTTTTACTTTTTTAATTTCTCTCGACGAGATGAATTAATAAGTCAGAAAACTTTGACGCAAAACAAACAGATGCAAAAAAAATTAACAAAGACAAAAAAGTTATTGTACTTAACTTATTAATCGGAGAATTACCAACTTTGGTTAATACTAATTTTTTATTTTTAGATTCCACTTGTTGAGACTTACCAATAGTACTTGTAACGCCCCGAAAATTCGGAGACATTAAAAAATATTGAAATGAGATTTTTAAATAGATTTCCATTTTGAAGCATTTAAAATTCCAAAAGTCTTATCGATTCCAATCAAATCACAACGTACCAACCATAAAATAATTTTTCAAATTCTCATACTGTACAATATTGAAATAATTAATTGAAATTACAGAGCAACTAAGGGTGCAACCAGAGTTCGGTAATATCTTCTTCAGTCGACATCAAATCATTCTTTGCGTACGGCCCTTCTGTTCCGTCTTCAAACCTGGCATTCGAGTAACCAGGGCAACATAGTACCATGAGCGATAACGCTCAGTAGCCAAAAC
>BPLS01024702.1:0-17497 GCA_019656275.1 Rhododendron kiyosumense | reverse complement strand
TGAAATCATGAACTTGAACTCATAAGATCTTTGGGGCCTGTATGATTACCGTCTTCTCATTCCCTGATTGATATCCACGGTTTTGATTTGCCAAGTAGAATTCATGGTGAAGAAAAGTTGAATTGTTTGTACCCTTTTTGTAAAATCTTTGCGCAGCTGTATAGTTTATCATCTCTTTTATAGCTTTAGTTCTGCAATTCTTCTACGAACACAAATACTTACAAAAACACTTTTTACAAACACACCCACATTCACATAGGGACGCACACACACTACACCTCCAGGGCTTATGGGACCCAAAAATAAATGTGAGTGCGTGCATAAAGTGTTTGTGGTTATAATGTTTTCCTTAGTTCTGTGAATCTGTTTCAGTTTCAGTTTTGCATTCACGAATCTGAGGGCTCCAATTTTAATTTGTTCGAATTGGCTTCAAAAGAAACATTCGTTTCTTCTATGCAGGGCTTTACAGAGGTCACAGATATTGTTGGAGGGTATGCTGCTTGGACCCAGAATGACCTTCCAACAGAGTCCTAAATAATGATATCCATGAACAATAGTACATGTTTGTTTTTTTGATAATTTTATGAACAATACACGTTGTTCATAAGTACTTGTGGATTGGAATAAGCTTTCGATGTACAAAACTGAACCGATAAACCCGTAATGCATGGTACCCTGTGTGAAGTAATAAAAAGATTTCGGGTTATGTAAGAGACAGTTAGGTCTCATCTGTAACAAACACACGAAAATAAGGGCACTAGTTATTGAAAGCACGTTAACAGAAGCTATAAATGGTTTCACGTCAAGAAATTGTGTAAGGTGCAAGTATCTGTCAAAGAAGCTGTAAATGGTTAAGAAGCATTGATCAGGCTGTGTTTGGATGAGGGAATGTGATTCCTTTAACTCTAAGATTCCTATGTTTGGGTAGAGTTGGAAGGGGAATATGGTTACTGGTCTCCCAATCCAGGAGCAATAGTTTCCTAGATAGAGGAGGAATTTGATCCCTCCACTATCCCTCGGGAATTTGAGATTATGGGGTAATCTCTATTATAAAACAGAAGGGTGTGGGGACAAATTGTTGGAACGGCTTAGATTCATTTGATCCAAAGGCTGAAGTGCATCCTCTCATTTTTCGGTTAAGTGTCTATGGTTTTCACCTAAATCTCAAACCTGCCATCCTTTTTTAACACGGATACGTAGTGCCGTAGGCACGGATTAACACTAGTCTAATTACAAGGGGAAAATGTAATGTTCAAAATTTTCCTTCTTATGACCCCAATACCCACGTTACATTCCCTCTCTCCACTTTTTTTTCCGTGCAAGTTGTCTATATTTCTTCTCCCTCTATCATCCTCGCCATTTTTTTGCTACCTGCTATAGAGTTTTATTGGCGTGATTTTTGAATGTATACAATCTTTTTTTTGTATTCACGCTTCAAATCCATGATTGTTTTTGAATCAGTATTTTTTTGTGTGTTTGCTATTTTTTGGGATTAAAAGTGCGTGCTTGATACTCATTAGTTCACTTTTTTAGATTATTGTTAGATCTTTGATGATTTTTTTTTGTTGAAGTCTTTTTCTTTTGTAATTTTAAATCTTATTTGAAGACATATTGTCCAATGCAAAATGACAGATTGTAAAAAGGAGATTTGAAATGCAAGGCATATTCGTTTTTCTACATATATGTATTTGAATTAATTTTAATTTATCAGGAAATGATAATGAAATGTAAAAGGGTAGCTTTGGAAAAATAAAATAGGCAAGATTCCATTCCCATGCTTTCAATGGTCAAGCCAAACGCTTGAAAAGGATTTCATTTTTCCCCCCTAGATAACATTCATGTATTAACCAAACACTTGAATGAGATAATCCGGGAATCACATTGTTAGGAATGACATTCCTAGAATAAGATACCTATTCCTGATTCTCGGTTCCTGTCATCCAAACTGAGCCTGAATGTGTCTATTAATGATAAGGTCAACAGAGTTGTAGTGTTCTAACAATCGGAATTAATTGGCGATTAATTGCTGGTAGGGCCTATCCGACTAGATCAAACTAATTGTTATGAGCATATCGCTGATTACTAATTGCTATGGACCGATTAATCGCCGATTACTAGGCCTCGAAGTTCGAAAGTGGCCGACCGTCCGACTAGCTCCTAGTGACTTTTAAAACATTGCATGTTGTTTGTCAGCGTGGTGTTTGTGGGTGATAATAATGAGGTCAAGCACTGCAAGAACAATATTTTTTGAAAACAAGTTTCCAAAAGGATTTGCCAGAGACAAAATGTTACAAATCAATTTCCACCACAAGAAGAAGTTGGCCAACAAGGTCTGCTAGAAAAAATTTCATACTTTATGCAACAGAAACTTCCAGATCAAATTCTAAATCTTTGTGGTACCACTCCCCATTACCTACATTTTTCAGGCACAAACTCAACAAAAGTGTTCAAGCAACACAAAACACCAGTCATCTATACCGCGCAAAACCAGATGATCTCGTGAAACTAAAAGATAGAAAGAATGATACAGAAACAGGATTGGTGAAGTCCCACACAACCCAGAGCATCATTCCAAACACCTGATCCGTCTCACCAAAATCCTAAATTGGATATATGCTATTTAGACGAAGAGGAATCGTCAACACACAAATAACTCTTTCGATACACTTCAGTTGATGCATAATGTACTGCACAGGAATGGTACCCAGACCAAAAGCCGAGCCTGAGAAGGGTCTCAAGTCTCCAAATGAATAAAATATTTATGGGAGACTTAGTCCAGAAGTCTTCAAGGCTCAAAGTTTCAATCTTTTCAGCCCCCACCCAGCAAGAAAATCTCTTACCTGCTCTTGGAAGCGATCGCAATTAAGGAAGGTCATCAGCAAAAGGTCAAGATGAAGAATATTCAATGATCAGGGACAAAGCCAATTGCCCCTGCACCATATAATTAGTTCAATAAGGTTCTATGTGGGAAGCCTCCAGACTCCTTATAAGAAGTTAAGAACTACCAACTTCAAAGAGAGTACTTCTAACAAGGGAAGAAGATTTGGGCACCAGTAATTTTCGATCTCTACGGCCACAAAGAGCAGTGGCGGATTTTCGCATACTTGCAGAAATACCAAGCTTATTTGAGGCCACAACAAGACGCTTACCAACATCAGGTCTCTTAATGTTATTCCTCGAGGTTTTGCAACTAAGGTCAGTAGGCAACATAGAAGGAAAACTTCTTGGAGGAGTTTTGGGCGTAAACTGTGGCATTGCACTAGCTTTTGGAGCAATTATCATCTGTCACAGCCGTCATTTGCTCTTTATGTCGACTTTTGTAAGCTCTAGATGTATAATTGGAACAAAATGTCACCTCATCATAGTCAGAAAAGCATTTCATCATGACGTCTGAAACCGACACAGTTTCCAAAAATGTCTCACTAGGGTTCTCCAATAATGCACTTGATTTTCGCGCCTCATTCGGATCACCTTTAGTAATAGAAGCAAAAAGTTTTCTCTGTAGCAATGTCTCCTTCATTTCCTACACCGAGGCTTAGCTCAAGCCCTTCCACTGTAGGATGTAGAAAGTAATTTTTCTATACCCTCTTCCGTTTCTTGCATTTCTTTGAAAGATGGACCCTTCCAAAAGCCAATGAAGTACAGAGTTCAGGTGTGGAATTCTCTTTGTCCCTCCTTTGTTTCGCCTGCAACTCGAATTGTTCTTGTTAGCAATTGATAAACTGTTTTCATGTTTAAGGGAATCAGTAATGTTGCAACTATTAGAGGTTTAATCCCTGATTTCTGCAGCAAGAGATTCTGACAAACCCGACTTATCAGAAACCCTCCAAGAACACACTTCAATGTGAATAAGCCATGTTCCTTTCGCCCCTTGAAAAACATATGGGCAAGTGATAGAAGAATGATTCTTTCTTCTCCTGCTAGAGGCAACTAGATGATGAAGTGCACAATTGATGGATAACCCATTGATCTTATTAGTACCGCAGAAAGAAGAGATACCAATATGACAATATACCATTAATCCATCTGCCCTGATCTCTCCAACTTTAGGGAAGCAATTCAAGTGAGCTCTCTTGATCTCCTACAGCAAGGATTACAAAAATTACTAAGCCAAGCAGCAAAGCGTAAGCTGTTAACCATTAAAGCGTTTATGAGCTCTTCATGACATAATTAACTTGCAACAAGTTCAGAGCCAGGTAGAATATTCTGGAATACTGAGTGCCAGCCTCCCCCAAAACAAAGATCAGATGAACCAGACAAAACAGTGACACAACAAGTTATTCTGCCGGCTACGGAGGGGTATGAGGACCCTCTTAAACACACACTTAATGCAATTGCCTAGTGGAGGTGGTAAGTGGAATTACTCTCTTACCCTTCTGTGTTAAAAGAAAAACAAGTTATTCTGCCGAAAAACAACTGAAAAACAGAAATGAAACATGAGCCAAGCATACAGTTTTATGAAACTTGGAGACCTAAATTAAGGATCAACCTGAATGAACAAAAGCAGCTTTAGCGGTGTTATAAAACATCCTGTGCTCAGGTTCATTAATGTGCCAAATTCTCAGTAGCAGTAGCATTATTGTTGTCTGAATATGCAAGTTCACACAATTTCGGAACTTCAAGTTGCATGGTATTTGAAGGTTATGTTGAAGGAGTAAGGATAGTGTTTGAATGTTGTTGCTGGAGGAGTGGTGGAAGCCATATTGGTAGAGATGCTAGAACAAACAATCTGGAATCAGGCCAAACATTGGCGGTCTCTCGAGGCCTTATTTTGGGTTGGTATTCTGACATTGTTTAAATGGATGCAAAAAATTGGTTTCAAGCTTGTTGAACTTCGGGTTTATCATTCTTGTCTACCAACTGGTGTCACACCACAATCCTGCATCAAATCTGGGCTAAGTTTTAGTCCTCTACAATAAGGATAGGATGGTAGGGAAGCATGGTACTTGTGAGTTAATGGAGGTAGCAAACCTATGTAATGCACACGCAAGTCTCAAGTTAAACTATTCAACAAGACAAAAAAAATTAAGAAACAAGAAGTTAAGGAAAATGTCTTTTACAATATGGCAGGATGGTAGATAAAAATGGTACTTGGCTTTTGAGCTAATGGTTAATCTATTTAAAATGACAGAATTAAGACCCAAAGCTTGAATCAACAGTGGACAAAAGAGAGCAGATTTATGTCACGTAAAATGGTAAGCGACATACACTAATGCAGCCAAAGCCCTCACATTTGATTACACATTTCTGTGAATCAGGGTCCTTTAAAAGGATAATATTTCGAAGTTGTAGGCATTCCACCAATGATTCCAAAATAGGCTCATGGGTCTGATAACAGAACTTGATGGTGCTTTAATGCGCAGACCTAACTTGACAGACTGCCCACTCAAGCTCTTAGACATATACATAGTGAACACAATCTAGTCAAGGAGTCAGTTGGATCATGAGTAGGATTTGTGTCTATTGGCTTCTTACTATATAAGCCCGTAAACATGTGAGAGATATATTCATTGCTCCATCCTAATACTAGGCCCCAACATATTGGACTGTCAGATGAACCAAGTTACTCGACTTCAGGTCGCCAAAATACACATTTTAATCTTTTTAAGTTTTCTAACGAAGCTTGAACACACTTTTCAAAACTGGTTAAATTCTCAAATGGCTCTAGTTGCTTACAATCCAACCAACATCATTTGCATTCAAGCATCTATTCGACCTAGAAATGTTAACCAATGCTCAAAGCAAGAATATCAGAGTCCGCACACTTTAGAATTTAAAACACAGAAACACAAAACAGAACTCAAAAAATGGGAAAAATGAATAAACCAGCCATTTTGATAGCCATGGTTACACCACTATAGATACAGAACCTTGACAAACCAAGAAAAAAAAATCACACTATGATGATGTTTCTAAGTTTTACACAACCAAATTCAAGCACCAGGCCAACAACCCAAACCACCAAATGTCCTGAAGAACACAGAAATGGGTAAAAAAAACAGAATCAACCCATTTTGATATCTAGGGTCACCATTATAGATACAGAACCCATTTCGTTTATACGTCTATTTGCTTTTAAAATGTTTTTGGTACGCATCAATATGAACATTACAAAAATGACTAGCATCCCAACATCTTTAACTGGTAAATAAATCAAAGCACTACAATTTCTCTTCTTTTCTTAATCAAAGCACAACAATTTCTTTTCTTTTCTCACCGATCCCGCCAAATGGACAGTAAATGAGGTTGGGCATAAACCTAAAGTACACACAAATCATAATTTCTAGGTCGTAGTCACGTTAATGGAATTCCAGATGCTGAGTATCTATAAATCTATTAATCAGAATTTCTTGGTGCTTCTTTTTTGCTTAATTGGTAATCACGTGTAGCCAAACAGCCTCAAAAACAATTCAAGAGATACCGAACCTGATTTTGGTTGACTGCTGTGGTTCCCATTGCATAGAGAGTGCTTGATTCTTCGACCGATTACTCTGTCTCTGTGTGCGAGAGAGGGAGAGAGGAGAGAGAGCGAGAGCGAGAGCGAGAGCGAGCGAGCTCCGCGAGGGATTTTGTGGGTGGGAGTTTTAGTACAAAAGCGTGACTAATGAACACGATTACAAAAAAGAGCGGCCATGAGTAAATAAACGCGGCCAAGAGTAATTTATTACGTCCAAGTGTAATTAGACGCGGCCAAAAAGCATATAAAATACAAGATAATCGTGCATAGTAATCACGCTTTTAATAATGTGCGGCCACGAGTAATTAAAAGCGGCCAAGAGTAATTATACGCTGTCAAGTATAATTAGACGCGGCCAAGAAGCATGGGAAATATAAGAGAATCGTGCGTAGTAATTACGCGTTCAATTACGTGCGGCCACAAGTAATTAGACGCGTCCAGGAGCAATTAGAAGCGGCCAAGTGTAATTATTAGCGGCCAAGAAGCATGTAAAACACAAAAGAATCATGCGAAGAATCACGCTTTCAATAACTTGCGGCCACTAGTAATTCGAAGCGGCCAAGAGTAATTCTTTACGGCCAAGAAGTATGTAAAACACCTGAATGATATTTTTGTTATTTTTAGTGGAAACAAGTGGTATTTTAGCATTAGTCCGCAGGCAAATATATAACGCGAACTCACATCGAATCTTGTGTAGTTTGTGGAATTACTGGATTCGGAACTTCTTGTTATACTGTGTGATACCATGAGGATGAGGTTCTTGAATGAAGAAAGGTCAGATTTTCTAATGGATTGGGTAATCATAATAGGCTATATAGACTTGATTTTCCAGGCCTGTATGATCGGATGGATTAGATAATGGTATTGGATTACTGATTACCCATGTCATGAGAAAGTCATTCCCAGTATTCCTTATCCATTTGTTTACTTCTAGTCCTTATGGATGTGGTATTGCTAATTCCTTGCTATTTAGTCCGGCGAATTCATCCTCGAAGCATAAATTAGTCCGATGGTGTCCCTCTTACGATTAGTTGACGTTACGCTTCAATTTCTATGGTACTTGTCTTAGTGTCGTCTGAGTTGAAGCATGCCTTACTTCTGCTGCTTGTTTAGGAGTGAGTTAGTATGATTCCAAGGAAGAATTCTAAAGGTGCCTGAAACTTAACATGAGTGGTGTCGCTTCAACTTCCGGTTTTAGTTGATGAACTGATACATATGAGATTGCAGAAGAAAATTATAACATGTAACATAATTACAATAATCTTGTTTAGTTTTCTGTTGGTTTGGCGGGGAAGAGTTTTCCCCAGCTGAAGCCATTCTACATATGTCTATTACCATAGGTTAGAGTAGGCTTTAGAGTCATTTTGGCAAGTATCGTCACTTTGATTTCCTCCGGACATCATATCCGTAGGTCTTTATTACGCAGCTGGAAAACTAGACTATGTATATATGGTTTATTAACCACCATTTTTTTTTTTTTTAAAACTTTTTTCGTAATTTTAAGTTTAAGCACTCTATCTTCTATTTAACAATAGCATTAATGCTGTGTTGTTTGGAAGAGCAACATATTGACATTAATTATGCACTCTGTATCTGATCTGGTCATGTAAGGACCCGTAATTTCGGAAATTATTAAAAGGTTCATTTGATATTACAATTGAGGAAAATTTTGAAATTTTATTGAGTTTATTTGAGTTGGGGTTAATGTGATGAAATTGTTTGTAGGAGGGTGCAAGTGCAATATGTGTTTATGGTGGTATATATATGTGTGGATGTGTGTGTAGGGGAGTATTTTACTCCTCACACTCTCTCTCTGTCTCCCGATCTCTCCCTCTCTCTCTCTGTCTCCCGATCTCTCCCTCTCTCTCTCTCCCTCTCCATCATCACTCAAAACTCCAACCCTCACTCAAAACCCATGGCAAATAACCTCCAATCCTTCATCCATTCTCGTGGTTGAGCTTGAAATTTCGTGGGTCAAGCTCGGGGAAAGAGATTTGGTTGATTTTGAAGTTTTCGGAGTCTAAGGCTTGCTCAAATCTCGTGGGTTTCGACCATTGACTTGAGGTAGCGATTTCTTACTCTCGTCATGAGTTTATATGATGATTATGTGCCTAAATCGTGCTTTAGTTGGTTGAAATTTGAGTTTGTGATCGTTCTTAGTTTTTCTGCAAAATCGCCTGCTGCTGCATTGGTACCAATACCTACTTTTTGAGGTATGGGTACCTTGGCTCTGATTGCTTACTGGATTCGTTTGGTATCAATACCTAATTTTTGAAGTACCAATACCTTAGTACCAATACCTACTTTTTGAGGTATTGGTACCTTGATTCGGATTGCTCACTGGATTGATTTTGTACCAATACCTACTTTTTGAGGTATTGGTACCTTTGTCTCAGAAAACTATTCTTGAACTTTATTGATCATTCGTTGATTATATTGGCTCCCGATCACTTCTAACACTCTCCAATCATATTCTAATCAACTCTAAACACGATTACTTGGGTTCCAATAATTCGTTGAGTGTTCTAATCCTTTCGATACTCGTTAAAGGTAATCTTTGTACCTTTGAAAATGGAAAATGAACCGTAAGGTTGTTTAGGTGTACTGTAGGTTATATGAGGCGTTGTGGTGAGTGTGATGGGTAGTCGTGAGTTTGGCTAGTGATCCGAAAGGTAACTTAGTAACTCGTATCCTTGTGATTTCAACTCGTTGATTATTCTAAACTCTTTGAGCTCCCATTGTATGAGGTTCTAGTGAAAAGGCTAGTGGTTAGCGAGTCGTAAGGTTGCTTATGAGTTCAATATGCCGTGTAGGCTATGGTGATATACTTAATGGAAATGTGTGAGCTTATCTGTTTGTTGGTGTATGTGACGGTTGATGGTTTGTAGCATAATGAGATATGAATGACTGTTTGAGGTTACGGACACAACGAAAACTTGACACTACGGGTATCACCACGCAGTGGTGAGACGACCGGAATTGACACTACGGGTATCACCATGGACATTTGGTGAGACGACCGGAATCACGCAAATGAACGGGTATCACTATGGACATTCGGTGAGATGACCGGAAACAAGCGATACATGCGAAAACCTTGGATGTTATGAGATGAGATTATCGGAAAACAAAAGAAAGAATGGTTTTGCTAAATTGGATTGTTTAAAAGGGGAAAAAGAGTTTTTGATGACAAATGGGAATGAGAAAGGAAATTTGTTGATGAATCGAGGAATGTGAACAATTGTGAAATGGGAATGAATGTGGAAACACACGTGATGTGATGAATCGGTTGAGAAACCAAAAGTTAATTACTTGTGATTGATGTGGGGAATTCTTGTGGCTTTGGGATGGTATATGAGACTATAGGTGTTACATATAGGATTGTCTAGAATCCTTTAGCCATAGTGAGTTGCTTGTCTATAGCCATATGAACCTTGGGCATATCTGTCTATATCCATTCACTTTAGATGCATAGCTCATTATGTTTCCTTATAACTTGCGTATAGATTTCTCTACTGGGCTAGTGTAGCTCAACAAAATCCTTCTTTTCAGATTTAAATGCCGGGCAGTCGATTGCATGCTATGGTGTGATTCGAAATGAAGATTTTTGGAAGCTAATTTGACTAGTTACTTTCTCATCTATGTAATAGACTTACTTTCGGTTAAAGATGGCTTTGTAACTAATTTACTTTTGAATTATCTTTTGACTTAAGTTTGTAATTTTTCTAAACACTCGTGCTTGAGTTTAAGTTAATTTGGGCCGTGGTGCCAAGGTTGTAATTCTTTGAACTTGGAAATTTGGTTTGTAAATTGAACAGGTGGGAAATCATTTTGGGTATTATTTACCTTATGCGAGAATCTTTTATCGAAATGTGATATTGAATTATGTTGAAAATCGATGGCGTGACAGGTCAGATGCATGCTTTGTAATTGTTGAGGAAGACAATTCAAGAGAAGTATCACTAATTCCACTAGAAAAGCCATGCTCTATACATTGGTTTAAAGGGAGGCCACATACCATTTGCAAGCTGGTTATACTCGGCAAAAAGGTATTCAATTAACTAAACTGTATTCTTGTCTATCTCATGTGGACATGATATCATTGTGGTACAACCCAAGAAGCTTAGAAAATGAAGTTGCTTCGTTCTGAAATTTTGAACAGTTCTTTGTTACTGCATTTTCTAAGTGACGGAAGTGTTTGAATTCTGCATTTTCCAGCAGGTGTTGGCTGCAAATGTGTTGGTTTATATGGAATTCTATAGTACATTTTCAAATTTTCCTCCACCCCTGCACTTGTGGTCAGACAAGATGTTATATTTAAAGGTTTGCCGTGATTTGTTAGATCATGGAGAGTTATGTTCAGATACCTCTTCTGTTTTCTAGATACGAGTAGTTTCCGTAGAAGTATGCTGAAATTGGTATGCTTAGGTGAATTCCATCCATAGTAGATATGCGCTAACAAGAACGTAGATTAGCAAAAACCTTTATCCTTCTGTTGTGATTATGAGGGTAGCATATTGATATGATTATGAGCGAAAATGTAGTTTTGTAGAAAGGTTGGTGCTCTAGATTGAACTTTATGACCGGCAGTCTTTAATGTGCTTGTTTTTCTTTTCTGTCCCTATCTTATTTTGAAATTTGGTGTAGTTGCTCTGATATGGTCTGTATATATTTCACGTGCCAACCAAAAGATACTACGAGTACTAGTGTGGCCTTTCATTGTTCTTATCCTCTATTTGCATCATGCTCTGATGGTATGGTTTATCCCTATTGAATCAGAATCCTCTATTGTTCCATTGGAAATTCTCCAAGGAAATAGAAGTTCAAATGGAAAAGATTTGCACTTTGATTCTCCATCTTTTTCTTCTTGATGTGGTTGAAATGGAAGCAGTGATTATCCTCATGAATATACTGAAATATCTCAATAGTCAAAAGAAACGAACAAAAGAAATTTATGTGCCAAATATTCTAAATATATTCTGTGACAGACTGATAGTGGAGATTGTGCTTTTATGAAGTCATTGCGGTAGATTCAAACATTAAGAACATTTTGAACTATTTTGCGGCATGGATGGTGGTGAAATCACGGTGGACGTTGGAGAGGTGATTGTGTTGGTGATAGTGAGAAATGATGGATCGGTGGTGGTGATGAAGGTGCAGTGGTGAAGTGTTTGTGGTCAAGGTGGTGGTGACAGTACTAATCCGGTAGGGTGCTCAAACAATGGCAGTGGTGGTGACGTGGTAGTTGCAGTGGTCATGTGATAGTGTTGGTGGTGTAAAAATCCAAATTTGGCTCCGTAAATGTAAAAGCTCCGCCTTGTGCGCCTTGGACGAATCCTAATAATTAATGAAATAGTTTTTGTATGCTTTGATGAATTGTGAAGGCCCTAGCTTTAAGCTTTATGGAACTCTTAATGAATGAACTAATACCCTAGAACTAGGGATTTAAGGGCCCGGAAACTTATTTTAGCTTTTAGATCGAGCTCCGACGATCTTTGAATCAGTTTGCTTTCAAACAATTTTCAAACACAAAAATTTATTATTTTTATGGTTAATTTGAGTCCACAATACTTTATTACCTTGAATATCCTCTTTGTTGATATAAAATAGGTATTTATCCGATTTAAAATGAGTGTGATGCGATGATTTTCCAAATTTGATTTGTTTTTCGACCCGTTAAGGGTAAAATCATCATGTCTTTTAATGCAGAAATAATTTGGATGCAAATCACTTTGGGTTATAAAGTAGGCTTAACAAGCTTTATAATGGATCAAACCACATGCAAATCGGAGTTCGGGAGTATCCATGGCAAGCCCGCGAAGTTTGACATATTTTGAAGTTTCCATGCGCCCCAGGCGCAAAATTTCTTGCGCCACGGGAGCATCTCAGTGCGCTAGGGCGCGTCCTCGAAAACTAAGACCCTTGTGTGAGAATTCAAGACAACAACTCCATGAATTCCGCCCCTGCTAATCAAAACCGCGGTCACATGGTGATCTTCAAGCTAATCTAACAGCGGCAGTGATGCGATTTTGATTTGATGCTAAACTAGCAAGCAATTACATGAAATTGATGGGTGACATCCGTGGAGGGCACTTATAAATCAAAATTGACAGGTGAAATTTTGTTGTGCTTTTATAATTTCTTTAAGAAATTCATGAATATATAAATGCCTCAAAATAGGTACTCCGTAATTCATTTCGGACCTTCAAAATATATGAGCCGGCCGGCATTGATGGTGGATATGTGGGTTTTGACTTCTCTTAGTATTCAAAAGAAACACAACAAAATTTTAGAGGCCAAATATTCAAAATGTATTGTGTGATAGGGGATTGTGTCTACGAATTGATCGATTGCTGTAGATTCCAACATTGAGAACGTTGTAAACTATTTTTCGGTATGGGCGGTGGTAAAATCACGGTGGATGTTGGTGGAATGATGGAGAGGTGGTTGTGGTGGTGATAGTTTGAAATGATGGGGGTGGTGGTAGTGGAGGTGCAGTACTACAGTAAAGTGTTTGTGCTCAAGGTGGTGGCGACAGAACTAGTGCAAGGAGGGTGATCAAACAGTGGTGGTGGTGATGGTGGTGCGGTAGACATCGTTGTCAAGTGATTGTGTTGGTGGTGTAGAAACCCAAATTTGCTCAATGTATAAGTCCAGCCTTGAGAGCCTTGGACAAATCCCGATGGTGAAACAGTTTTTGTGTGCTTTGATGAAGTGTGAAAAGTCTTTTGAATTTTGTCGACCTCTTAAAGAATGAACGAGTCCCCTAGAACTAATTTTGGATTCAAACCACTTGATTTACAAAGTATAGTCAACAAGCTTTTCAACGGTTCAAACCACGTGCAAATCGGAGTTTGGGAGTATTCGTGGCCAGCGCGCGAAGTTTGACTCGTTGTGTAGTTCAAATGCGCCTCAGGCTCAATGTTATGCGCCCCGGGCGCAGCTCAATGCTCCTCGGGCGCATCTTTGAATTAATTCCACCACTAACCACACTTTACAAGCTTACTCCGTTCACTCCCGAACTCCAATTTGTGTGTGATTTGAACCGTTAAAAACCTTGTTGAATGTATTTTATAACCTAAGTTGTTTGGATTGAAAATTATTTTTACATGAAAAAAATGCCATTTTTATCCTCAGTGGGTAAAAAAAAAAATATTTAGGTAAGATGCACGCTAACATCTCGCTCATTTTAAATTGGATCAAGGTCTATTATATGTTGTCCAAAAGGTTTTTCCAAGTACTACAAGATGATGGAATCTAACTTTACAAATAATAAAATCTCACTTATGAAAGTGGGTAGAGAGCCGTCGTCAACTACAAAGATGATCTTCGGAGCACTACCACCCTTCCACCACCAACACTAACACCATAACACCTCCCCTCCACCACTAGTACTTCACCCTATAGACATCTTTCGCATAACGACAACTACCACCATATTTCAATGTTATCACCACCGTAGGGATTTAAGTACATAATGAAACTTCCAATGAGTAAAAGGGCACAAAAATGTATTTTAGCCTTAGTACGTGATTTCGACCATACTTGAATTAGTTTGGTTTCAATCAACTTTTCAAAACGAAATTTTATTTATTTTATGGCTTGACTCCACAACGTTTTCATACATTTAATACTCTCGTTATTTTGATCAAATTTAAAATGAGAGTGGTGCTATGATTTTTCCAAAATGATTTGTTTTTCGACCTGTTAAGGGCAAAATTGTCATGTCATTTAATTGATAAATAATTTTGCATTCAAACCACTTGAGTTATGAAGTATACTCAACAAGCTTTTCAAAAATCAGAATTTGGGAGTGTTCTTGGCAAGCCCACGAAATTTGACTTGTTGTGTAATCAAATGCGCCTTAGGCGCAATGTTATGTGTCCCGGGCGCAGCTCAATGCTCCTCGGGCGCATCTTAACCAAACTTTGCGAGCTTGCTCCGATTACTCCCAAACTCCAATTTTTGTGTAAACTAGTAGCATTAGGGATCCATACAAGCTTATCAGAAATATGTCTACGAGGAAGAAGATGGACAAAAGTGTTGCCCATTATACTTTAGGTTACTGTGAATCTCTTGGCCTGTGAGGAAATGGTTCAATTTGAGATCTATTTTCCAGCCATTGATGATCAGATGGGTGGTAGGGGATGGCCAGTCTGCATGTGCTGTTAGGCTTGATGATTGGCATGATTTGGGACCTTAATATTATAAGTTTCGAAGCAGGGTTGGACTCAATATGGGTAGCTAGATCTTAATTTGTTGCTAAAGTTAATTTCCTCTAAAATCCATGGTGATTAATTCTTGCACGTGGCCTAGGCTAAGGGTGATATATTATTATTATTTTTTGATTGACAAAAAAGATTTCATTAATCTTTGAGAAGGGATACAAAGATTAAACGGATCTTGGGCACACCGACAAAAAGCCACTCGAGAACCAAACCAAAAATGATGGCAAGAAGCCAACCAAGACCCCACGACCAAAGTGAAAGCCTTACACCCGCTAAAAGACCTCACAACATAACACCCAAACAAACTAATTTCTATTGCGCATCTGCTAAACTGTAAGTTCCATTCTCGGCAACCCTGGGTGTTCATGGCAGTGCTAGTTCAGTGATCAGACTTCAATGTCACTAAATATCAAGAAGTGACCTGTTTAAGGTTAAGTGTGGAAGAAAAGCATTTCAGAATGGTGATAGGAGCATCTCACTGGTGATGGAGGGCAGCTGAAGTATGTATCAGTTGCTATATTCAGTTTTTTCTACTATGGGGAGACAAATCGAAGTCATCTAAAACAGCAACAAACACTTTCTTTCTCAAAGGCTTTCTAGGAATTGTGTTATGTAGCAAGAAAGTCATGCCCAATAATACTTCAATAATGCCAGTCTCAAATACAACTGTTTGGATGAGTTGTTTGAGGAAACTCAGTTACACCAAACTTCTAATGTTTCCTGGCCAAACCAGTCCCTCTTCCAAGTCACCATGATTCCAATATGGGAGTCCTAACATGAAAGTCATGAGTTCATGAGTAATCATAACAATATAAGCAATAGACGTGTTCTAACTAGTAGACATGTGTTCTAGCATTCCTCATTTGAGCAAAAAATATAAGCAATAGAAAAGAAGCTGAGAACTAAAGTTAAGCTTGGTTAATGAAGAGTTATTCCATCTTCATTAGCTATTTGCTCCTTCTGCCATCAAGAAAAAAAAATATATACTTCACATCTTCTTTCTCTGCTCCTACTCTAGGCACATTTGGGGGCAGGTATATCATCTAAGTGTTTTTCTAAACCAGCACACAATTGAAATGCTGAAATCTCACAGCTCATTGGAAAATCAAGTGGTAAATTATTTGGCAACTTAGTTAGAAAGCTTGCTTGGGCAATGGGCATACATTATATGCTAGATATGGCAAGAAAGGAACTTTACAGATTTTCAAGCTATTCATCAACCTTTTCTATGGTTTTACATAAGATTTGATGCCCGTGTTTGAAGCTCCCAATTTTTATCTGTAAAACAAACTCCTCTTAACACCATGCTTTGTAGCTGTTGGAAAAATCCCCAAGGATTTTGCCCCCTCAGCTTAGCTGAGATTTTACCTGTTTGGAAGGTATGCCGTCTTGGTTCTTCTAACATTGTTTTCCTTAATGAATTTCTCACATCCAATTAAAACAACAAAAGAGTTTCGGAACCAATTTGAAGCTCATAACAGTCGATGATACCTACCCTCCCCATTCCACGAATTTATACCACGAACATGCAAGTTTTGTTCATCATGAATACGTGTAATCAGAACTTATTTTCAGTTTTTTTTTTTTTTTTGCTTAATTGGTAATAAACGTGTAGCCAAAAGCCCCAAGAAAATTCAAGGGAGAACGAAGCTGGTTTTGCTTGACTGCTGTGGTTCCCATTGCAAAGAGTTTGCTTGATTCTTCGACCGATTACTCTGTGTGTGTGCGTGTGTGAGAGAGAGAGAGAGAGAGAGAGAGAGAGCGCGCGCGCTGCGTGAGGAATTTGGTCAATTTGGTCTTATGCCTTTAATTAGGTCTATATTGGGAGTTTTAGTACAAAAGCGTGACTGATGAACACGGTTTCAAAAAGATGCGGCCAGAAGTAAATAAACGCGGCCAAGTGTAATTAAAAGCGGCCAATTGTAGTTCAAAGCGGCCAAGTGTAGTTTGAAGCGGCCAAGATGAATGTAAAATACAAGAGAATCGTTGATAGTAATAACGCTTTCAATAACACGCAGCTACGAGTAATTTGAAGCATCCAAGAATAATTACAAGAGGCTAAGTATAATTCAAAGCAGCCAATAAGCATGTAAAATACAAGAGAATCGTTCTTAGTAAAAACGCTTTCAATAACGTGCGGCCACTAGTAATTTGACACGGCCAAGAGTAATTATACGCAGCCAAGTGTAATTCTTAGCGGCCAAGAAGAATGTGAAACACAAGAGAATCGTGCAAAGTAATCACGCTTTCAATAACTTGTGGCCACGCGTAATTCGAAGCATGCGAACCTCCATGAGCTCATAGCTCCTCCCCATAGCACTATAAAGTGGCTTCTTCACTTCGTTGATGCAGTACATCACAGAGTATCTAGTTCTTCCATGGTGAATGATGCATAAGTGGGAGATGTGTTTGCATTACTTTTCGTTTAATTGATCTGACAATACTAGCTTATGAGCAACCTCGTCAACGACCTCTGTGTCCTTACGGGAATATCGCCGGAATGATCTGTAAAGATGGGGGGATTGTGGAAGAAGTTGCTTCGGATCTGTTTGCATCTTCGTGATTGAATCACAGCATGATGGAGAATGAATTTGGTCATCACTAGTTTAGTACTCTTGCCATACTTCGAGGCTGTTATGTCTGCAATTTTTGTGCACTCAAACCTCTCCGAATTTGCTTCAGTCCAACAGGAGTCTTGGTTCTAAAAGACGGTCACAAAGATGGTGATCCTTGAGTAAGTTGGCCTGCTGGTTTTGAACTTGGAAGAAGATGTTAGTGCTGCTGTTTTGTTCAAGACTTGAGGATTGATGCT
>BPLS01024701.1:49458-61133 GCA_019656275.1 Rhododendron kiyosumense | reverse complement strand
AAGTCCCGCACCACACCCAAATCCGGGATCCCTCAGGGGATCCGGATTGTATATATATATATATATATATATATATATATTATTTTGATTCTTCAAAATGAAGAATTGGGTTGGAGATGATCTTAGAGAGGACAACTTTTGTTAAGACAACAAAACAATTTACTAGAAAACGGCTTCGGATCTCCATGTATGAATTACAAACTACAAACCACGTAACTCACATCAATTCCACGAAACCAAACCCAACAATTTAACCAAATTAACAAGAAATAAGCCCGCCATGAGAGCGAAAAGTGCAACTCTTTTTGAAAGATTATGTGACTAATTAAAGTGCTAGCGCACAAACTTGGTGCTGCTCTAGCTAGCACCATAAACACTGCCTATTGGTGGACTTAAATTCCAACCCACTATATCACCAGCAGTTCCAAACAGCAATGATTCCACACTTGGAAAGAATAGAAAGGTGTTAAAGCCATATAGTGATTCCAAAGAATAACGATTTCCCCTTTTTTTTATGTTTTCTTGTCGAGTTCAATAAAGTGTGTGCTTGCCTCCCCGATATGACGGTCGGCAAGTGCACTTCTTGTCTTTGCACTTTATAGATAGATCGGGCCGGTCACATGCTTTGCCAAGAAGGTCTCAGGTTCGTTCACAATCAATAAGTTTTTGCTAATATCCCAGGCATCAGGCTAGAGAAGCTATGTTTATGTTACGGACTTGCGAAGAAATTTACGTTAAGAATAACTACCGTAGTTGACTTTGGTTTTTATTTATTTTTTGTCTTCTTATTCTGTTTCTTTTGTGGTCGTTGTCTCAAAAATGAATCAACGCCACAATCAAATAAGAGTAGCAATTTCACATTTGAACAATCAACAGAAGGGCAAGTTTTCCAAGAAATCGTAAGTTCGATACTTACGTAGGCCAAATATTCTAAACTTGGGGGCCACTTAATTGAGGTCTGTCCACTCGTTAACTTCAAGACCCAATAATTACTCGAGGCGTACGCAAACTGGCCTGGACATCCTATTATCCAAAAAGATTCACATTTAAAACATGTTCAGGACCCCAAAGTCCATTGATGTGCAAAAGAAAGTTCGTTCGCACTTGCCGTGGAAAAAGAGTCCATAATCCACCAACCCCCTTCAGACGGGTAAGAAAAAAAGAAAACTGACTTTGGAGGCTCCCAAATCATTTCCGTCTGTCCTTCACAGTTGCCGTGTAACAAGCGTCCCAGGATGCTGCCAAGCGGGGTGCTGAGCAGCATCCGGCAAATAATCTAGGCCCGAACGGTTCGGATTGAATTTTAAACGCATACAGATCTGAATCGTCCATTGCTCTATCAAGATCCAAACCGTTGATTTCTAAGATGAACGGCCGGATTGGCCGCTCGGCACCATTGCCAAACAACCCCGCTGGGCAGCATCAGCCAATCCTGTAAAAAGAGTCTTTCCTAATTGCCGTGTGAAAAGATAAAGAGTCCACTAACTACAATAAATCTTATTTTTTGAATTGAAGGTGATTTATTGTGAGATAATGATCTCTTTAGTAAAACAGAAAATAAGTACTTAAAAAATAAGAACCTTAATGGAACAGGATCTAAGAAACTTGAATTACTGATAAGTGCCAAAATATACATATTTTTGGCTCTCCAATCTACATTTATTGGTCCTTTATATTTGTTAACTAATTCTTATTATGTGTTTTTATATTTATAGGTTGCTCGAGCCTGTTGTCAAAGACTTTGGATAAAAAAATGATTTTAAAGAAGTCTGGGGTTAAAATGCGAAATGATTCAAAATTGAATGATTCATTTATTATTTCATGAAGTCCAAAGGACCCTTGTGTGATTAAAGTCTTCATCCCTATATAAACAAATGGGAAAATGACGGCCAATGACGTGTTTTGATAATTAATACCCGCCAAGGATATTTTTAGCATTAACAAATGTTCTTATAGTTTGTCCTTGGCATGGAAAAAGAAACGAAAAGTTGCTGCCGTGGAAAAAGAATTGATGGGGGTTGCCGAGGTCAATACTGTTTAGTATTCTTTTTTTTCCCTTCAAGTTTTTGATACTTTATTCAATTACTCGCATTTTGGTAACTCGTTTTAATTTCTGTTCTTAATAAAAATTGTTTATCTATTTTTGTTTGGTTTGGATCTCTTGTTTATTTTCTATATCGCGTAATAAAAGCATGTTTCAATTTAGGATTTCTTTTGCTTTTCGTTTAATAATGAGTGACTAGTCGTAAAGGTAGGGTCGTGGGGTGCATAGCACAACATGGCCAAGTCGGACACGTTCTGCTCCCGTTTTGGAATAATAATGCAAAAGCAATTTTAGGTTACTAAAGAACATTCGTTGGACGAACCCGGGCATCGTCGGAGCCCATGTGAACGGGGGAATGGGGGTCCAAAACTCATTCTCCGCTGCGCATGGGTAAACGGCGACCATAAAGGTTCGCATCTTTCGGGGTAGCTTTTTCTCTCTAAAATCAAATGTTTTTAAGAACACCGAACAGAGCAGATAAGTCTGGAACTGATTGCGAGTGCTATGAACTCTACGACCTTACCTTCTTTTTAATTATTTAAAAAAATCAATCAATTCCTAGATTTTAGTTAATCTCAATTGAACGACAAGGGGTGGCTACCTAAGAGCCTGTTAAATTAGTAACAATCTGAGTTTTTAATCAGCATACATCATCGTCTTTGTGGATTCGATTCTGGTCTTACCGGATATATATTATGCTACATCAATTTCTGCCCTACGCTTGGGGCAACCCATTACTTTAGGATTAGGAATCCGTCAAGCATTTTTGGCTCCGTTGCCGGGGACGATAACGTGTGTTAATAATTCGGGTAGTTATTTATTTATTTATTTATTTATTTTTGTTATTTGTTTTCTTTTTAGTTCTTTTTTTTTTTGAGTCATCATTGGTAGAGTTAAGCAAACCTCCATTGTAGGAAATATATCACCTCTGAAGCCCAAGTGCTATTGGGATAACACCAAGCGTCTAGTCCATAGATAGAGAGTCGATCCCCGTAGTTTAGGAAGTGTCAGCCAGTATTGAGTCTTTTATTATCGACAACCTTTTTGTCGATTTAGTAATCGAAACACCAATGTTAGAGCAGAAGTCGATGCGTGAGCACATGCATCAGGAGGGGACCACTCCTCTTGGACCAATTGTTTTGCTAATAGAGACGGTGGAGGCACATAATGCTTTCACTGTCAAACAAGGTACCCACAATGTCCTTCCTCTATTTTATGGGAAGGAGAATGAGGATCCGTATGAGCACATCCGTTATTTCGAGAGGTTGGTGCGCACCCTTGCCACCACTTCTCAGTGGGAGAATGCTTGTCTTAAGCTTTTCCCGGTTTCACTGAAAGATAGTGCAGAAAAGTGGCTACGGATGCAAAAGCCACAGTCTCTCACGACGTGGGCTGCTGTCCGAGATTTATTTTACAAGACATATTTCTCGGAGAATAAATCAAAGTACCTAACTCGCCAAGTTCAATCGTATAAGCAAAAAGAAGGCGAGTCGTTTTTAAGGTGCTGGGAGCGATTCAAGGACTTGTTGTCCTTACCGCATCATGGATTTGTAAAGCACCAGTTGGTGTCATTTTTCTATTTGGGCCTGAATGTTGCGACAGCCCAGCAAATTGAGTACCTCTGTAAAGAAGAGGATTTTCTGGATAAATTCCTGGATGATGCGTGGGATTCTCTAGAAGACTTGGCCAAGAAATACCGGGGTTGGGAACCTTCCGATCTTGGTGATAGGGTCATGGCTGCACAAGGACCTAGTGGGACTGGCATCTTCCCATTGAGCGTAAGAGAGGATAATGTCCAGTCTCAACAGGACAAAATGTTTAAGCAGTTAGAGGACTTGAAGCTTACGCAAGTCCAGCAGGTGAATGAGATGAGAATGGAGGAAGTGTGGGCATTATGTGAGTGTCTGGGGCATCCAGTCACTGCTTGCCCCGCATTTTCCATAGTTAAGAAAGCCTACCATAGCAATCAGGCTGAGGTAAATGTGATTAACCAGTATTGGGACCCGTTCTTAAATACCTACAATTCAGGATGGTCCCAAAACCCACTTTTGGGTTGGAGGGATCAAAATGTCCCAGTGCAACCCCAGGCACCACCTCAACAGTTCCGGCCTCCTCAAGGCCAAATGACCCAATTCCGCTACCCTCCTCAAAATCAACAGGGGTTCGGTCCTTCATCTTTTGGACCACCCCTAGGCATTAACCATCCCACGCGAGATAAACAGCCTGATAAGATGATGAAGGCTCTCATGCAGTCTCAGATAAGCTTCACTGAGCAGACCAAGCAGATGATTGGTGACATTAGGACCAAATTGACCCAGTTAACGGCAGCAGATGGTTTCCTTCTCAACCTCAAGTCAATGCTGCCGGTACTTTTTTTGTGGGTGATTCTTCTGGCCCAAGTAATCTAAATCCTAGTTTGGAAGAGGCTAATGTGATCACCACTCTCAGAAGTGGGAAAGTGATCGACAAGGATATTCCTCTAAAGCAAAAATCGGCTCCACCCCTTGAGCCAGTGGCTGCACCAACCGCTGCTCCAGACTTGGGAGATGTTCCTGAAAAAGAGGCAAAGTCTTCTGAAGTGGGGGTGCCTGCTCATGCAGCCCCCACGACTCCAACGCCACCCATTATGTCACGCCCTCGATTTTCAACATAATTAAATAATATATTTCAATAAAAGAGAAACCTCGCATATCATGTACGTCACCCAAAGGAGTTTCCCACCTGTTTAATTTTATAAACAAGTCCAGAAGTTTAGATAATTACAACTTTAATCAAAAGAAAATTCAGTAGTAATTAGTTACAAACCATCTTTAACAAAATGATATCTTCACAAAGATGACGAAATAACCAATGATGTCAGCTTCCAAAGTCTTTCACTGCCAAGCACACAATGCATGCAATCTATTGCCTAGTGTCTGAACCTGAAAAGAAAGATTTGGTTGAGCTACACTAGCCTAGTAGAAAAGTATACACAAACTCGATATGCAATGTAATGAGAGATGCCGAGAAACACAGACTTCGAATAACGGAGTAGCATAGATAAGACAGAAACACGGTATCAGAATCTAAGCACTTACACGAACACGTCACACTTATTAATCAACCTATCGTCGTCCTTTGAATTCCTTTATATCAGGTATTTCCATCCATAGTCACTAGCTGTTTACTTCTTTAACTAAATACATTAATAAACTCACGTTGTTACACATTGATCTATAATCAATTCATATACATCGTATTGTTATTCGTATGGTACTACCATCTTTCTCGTGTCCACCTTGATTCTTATCAAAATCCCTTTGTTGCAAACATTTCTTTTTACTCAGATACTTCTCCTCAATGATCACTAGGGTCACCTCGGGTCTAGTTCTCTCGAGCGCAGGGTCACCCCGAGTCTATTCCCTCAATAATAATAATAATAATCGGTTGGGGTCACCTCGGGTCTAGTTCCCTCAAGCGCAGGGTCACCCCGAGTCTTTTCCTCCAATAATATGAATCAGTTGGGTCACCTCGGGTCTAGTTCCCTCGAGCGCAGGGTCACCCCGAGTCTTTTCCCTCAAAACGACCACTTGGGTCACATCTCGCACTTTTCATAATCATCATCATTTCATAATCCATTTCATCATCAATCTATTGATTGTGTCACAAAACTCAATTAACCACGACATGATTTCCAAATATATGTATTCGTGCCTTTTCATTAGTTTACCCATCCGCATTAGACATAGCATATTAAGTATACCTATACAATCCTGCGATACTCTATCCAACGGTTTCTACACTTAAACCTCATAGAAAGGGTGCCAAAAGGATTGAAAGACTTGACTAGTCGAGAGGACACCAATCATTTTATCATATTAAACGGTTCTTTCACAACAAGCATTCTAAACAATCCACTACGTTCATTACATTTCCAAATGTGCCAAACTGTTACCCATATCAAGACTCCGACCAATTAATCAATACATGCCTTCTCCTTTAAGCATACCTCAATACCACACATCCTCACCGTACCTCTATGTACACCCCCGTACCATCACAAGTCACATATTAACCCACGACTAGATTCTACAATGCCCGGTTATCTAGTTTCTATACTCAGAGTCCGTAAAAAAAAATGTACTAAAGGAATTTGAGAATTTTATGAATCGAGAGACAGAACGGATTGCAATACTATTCACCGAATCCCTAGACATGTTCACTCTAGTCCATTGGATGCCACTCTAAGTGAAAAACAAGTAATACTCTCCAAAACACTTGGAATGATGCGAAAACAAACTCATTAGGGTCAATAAAAGGCTTCGACATATCAGTTGAAAGATATAATGAAGCAGCTGAAAGATACTGCGGCAGCTCAAAAAAGCAACTGAAGGAAGCAGCTGAAAAAAAAAAGAAGCAACTCAATCTCCTACCGGTAGGCACGCAAGTCCTACTGGTAGAACTTGCCCTACCGGTAGAAACTGAAAACAAAAAGGCCAATAACCAAATTCGAGCTTGTCCTACCGGTAGGTAAGGAATTCCTACCGGTAGAAGTTAGAATACGCTGAGCAGCTTGTTGAGTAGCTTTTGAGCTGCTGCTATACGTTTGACCTGCTTACTAAGAATTTCTCACTTGTTCTACCGGTAGGGAAAAAGCTCCTACCGGTAGCGAATCGATTTTCTAGCAAAACAACAACGTTCTACCGGTAGAAAGGATGAGCCTACCGGTAGAAATCCAGGAAAAACAGACGATTCTATAGCAACAACAGATTTTCGATCCAAGCTTAAATACGACATTACAAGCACGATTTCATGCACCACATCACTCATAAAACATATAAAGAGAGGTAGAATTTCCTACCTCAAGTCGAGAAGCGAACCCACGCAAGTTGATCAAGCCCTAGCTCTCCAAACTTCGAAACAAACCGAATACTCCTTTTCCGAGCAAGACCCACGAGATTCAAGGTTGGAGTCGTGTATAGAAGCCGAAATAAAGATGGGTTTGTATGGGTTTTGCACCAATTTGGTGGGCTTTGGTGGAGAGGTCGGGAGAGAGAGATGAGAGCCGGAGAGAAGGAGAGAGAATGGGAGATGGAGAAATGGGAATTAAATTCCCTGCCACACACACATATACACACATGCACCTATCACACTAACACCCACATCTTTCAAACATTTGCACATTGGCCCACGACTATAATTTTCACATTAAACCATTATTTGTCCACTTATAAAATGTTTAAAATTTAAAAGAAATTTACGAGTCTCTACACATTACTCCATATCCAAATTGCTTGGCGGCGAAACCTAAGGTCAATGTGAACTTTCAAATGCTTGAATTATTCAAGAAAGTTCAGTTTCCTCTCTCTTTGATGGAAGCCATTGACTCAATTTCTCAGTTCGCAAAGGTCTTAAAGGAGCTGTGCACATCAAAGCAGAGAACTAAGGGTCAGGACAAAGTGCTTCTGACAGAGCAAGTGAGCTCCATTCTCCAGGCTGAGATCCCCACCAAGTGTAAGGACCCTGGTTGTCCCACTATCCCTATAGCTATCGCAGGCCAGAAGTTCGATAAGGCTTTGCTGGATTTAGGAGCAAGTGTCAACTTGCTCCCCTATTCGGTATACTTGAGGCTTGGCCTAGGCAATTTGAGAGCCACACCGGTCACACTACAGTTGGCTGACCGAAGTGTGAGAATTCCCAAGGGGGTGGTGGAGGATGTTTTAATTCAAGTGGGCGACTTCCTTTTCACGATACCGGAGGTCTTTGAGAAGACTCCTATCATCCTTGGCTGTCCATTTCTTGCCACCTCCAGTGCTGTCATGAATTGCAAAACTGAACAAGTCCAATTGTCGTTTAGGGACTTGAAAATGGAGGTGAAAGTGTTTAATGCGGATAGCCGAGTCAAGGATGATGAGGTGAGTTTGATTGACATGCTAGTGCAGGAGCATGTCGATAATATTTTATATAAGGATCTTCTGGAGATAGGCAAGGAGGCGTTATTCTTAAATTCTCCAGAATTAGGGAGTTTAATGGAGGTGCTTGCAGTAAAGGATATGTGTGGCGCCACTTGGGACCCAGCTCTTGAGCCGCTGGGCGCCCCATTGTATACAGCTCTCCCATCATCTGTCTAGCCGGATGACCTTGTTGAGGTGCTGGTTGATCCTATGGTGGTGTTGGTCGATCCTGGATGAAGTAGGTGAACCGGATGAGGTGTTGGTCGATCCTGTTTATTCAGATGACCCTGTTGTGTAGCCGTTGGGCTACGTTCATTCGGGTAGGTTTTGTGTACCACTCTTTTCACTAAGAAGTGGATCCGGCTCTTCATAATAGGGGTACCCATTATTGACTTAGGTTTTGGGCACAATATTTGTATACTTGTTTTTTTATTTCTTGTTAAGCAATAAAATCCACAAAAAAAAAAAAGAAATTGGAAAAGGAAAAACAAGAATTAGAATAATGGTCTGGTATGGCCACCTGGTCAAAGCTATGTATGTAGTACTTAGGAGGTTGAGTCTGACGGTAGGCGCGTAGTTAGCAGCGAGAATTCTGTCTGAACCATCTGACTTTTATGTCCAAACTCTGTGGAGATTGCTTCACAAACGGGGTGGTGGGTAAGGAATCTGGCAGCCCCAAAGGGAGTGACAGCCTATTAGATGATGGCACCATTTCTCAAGATATCGTTGAATCCTATGCATACTGTCCTTTCAACAAATAGGGAATCACAGTCTTTGACGAAGGAAAAAAGTAGTACCCGTGTCTTTCGCGTGAAGAAAGTGGATGGATTTATGTATTTCATTTAATTTCTTACCTTGTTTATATCTTTTAGTTATTTTTCTTACTGTCTTAGATGTCATGCCCTCGATTTTCATCATAAATATAAATGATTTTCATAGATAAAACCTCGCCAGAATCCGTACGATAACCAAAGTAATGTAGCGTTCCCAAAATATTACATCTTTGGCTCCGAGGCCCAAATTAACATAAGTACTGAATATTTGAGAGTTAAGGATTACAATATTCCATCGTTAAAGATCCACTAATAAAGTTACAAATACATCTTCAAAAGAGATTTACAAAGACACCTAAGTAACTCTTTAATGTTAGCTTTCAATTTAATGATCACATTCAAGCACTCTAAGCATGCATGCTATTGTCCTGCATCGGTACCTGAAAATGATAATAGGCTTGAGTTACACTAGCCCAGTAGGAAATTCTACGCTAACATTATATGTAAGAGAAATGCAAGAATGATCACAAGGCAAGAACGGGATGTAAACCACACAATAGTCAATAACCAAGGTTCAACAATCCCATATACTCGATACGAAATCTGGTAACCGCCTCAACCTTTAATCATATCAACTTCCCACGTGTCCAATGTCACGTCGCGTTATGTGTCATGAGCCGAAGCTCCTGCCGAGCTAATTATGGGACCCCGATATCCCCTGCCAAGCACGCACCTAGAAGGTTGGGCCTTGAATGTTCAATATGAGCGTTAGCTCCTACCAGGCTAGTTATGGGACCCTGATATCCCCTGCCAAGCACCCACCTAAAAGGTTGAGCCTTGAATGTTTAATATGAGCATTAGCTCCTGCCAGGCTAATTATGGGACCCTGATATCCCCTGCCAAGCACCCACCCGTAGGAGGTTAGGCCTTGAGTGTTTAATATGAGCATAAGCTCCTGCCAGGCTAATTATGGGACCCTGATATCCCCTGCCAGGCACCCACCCGTCGATGGGCCCCGAATGTTCATCGTTGTGTCGACTAGTACTCACAAATCCCATTTTCTCGTAACGTATCATTTTTATTCAATTGGTGCTCATAAGGGAATCAACGTCAAATTATACCGAACATTAGCAAGGGATGCAAAGATACACAAGAAACTCAACGAGTATGATTAACAATATTATGGAGTGATTTGATGATGTCTAGAATGAGTTAGAAATGATCGGAGTTCAAAACAATAGAGTTCGGAACAAAGAACAAAAGTTGGCCTTAGGCACTGTTGTATAGATACTATGAATTTCAGTATCCATACAATATAGGCTAAAAATGCTCCAGAGACGATTGAATCGATATTGATTTAATCAGTATCGATACAACAGTAGCTAAGAACATCCCAGAGATTCCTGTATCGATACTAACCAAATCAGTATCAATACAGATGGGTGTTCGAGCAGATTTTCTGCAGATTTCAAGGAATTCAATTACAACAACAACAACAACAACAATAACAACCATAGACACGATTTCAAGCAAGGAAAACACTTCTATCACATATATTGAGAGATAGAATTCCTACCTCGAAGCCGAAGAATGAAACCCACGAAAATACGAGCCCTAGCTTTCCGAAAACCTTGATTCGACCGAAATACTCTACACCGAGCTCTAATCGACGAAGAGCAAGCCCAAAATCATGTGTAGAACGAGGAATGAAGGTAAGTTTGTGAAGGTTTTGAGGAGTTTTGGTGAGAGAGTAAGAGAGAGAGACCGGAGATAGAGAGAGAGAGCCGGTGATGGAGATGAGAGGGAAAATGATTCCATGCTCTCTCACCCTCCTATATATACTCACATATCTATAAACTACACATTGTACCCTTCCACAATCAATTCTTCCACTTTAGTCCCAAATCACATAAACACCACATTTCTCATTTTCCTCATTTATAAACATTAAAAATAATTAAATTAAATACGGGTCTCTACATTAGAGGCTAACTTTTTGTAGGTTGTTCGATCCAAGTTGGGGGGACTTCCTCTCTCTATAGTTTACTCTGCTTAGCCCCTCCTTTTTGAGGTGATATCTCTCCTCTCTTTTACGTTTCTATCTTTTCTTTATTTTTTATGCTTTCAATGCAGACATTGAATAGTTCAAGTTGGGGGGAGGAATCAATTTGTTCTTTATTTTGTTAGATTCAAAAAAATTTGAAAAAATAGTGGGATTCGTTTTTCATGAGACTTGAAAGCTGTTGAGATTGGCTCATGATTGATTGAGTTGGAGATACAATAGTCATTGTTTTGATATTGTGGTGGCATAGTAGTTCTTTTTGCTTGCTTGTCACGAAAATTTGTCAAGGCATTTATTATTAGCACTTTTGCACTTCACATTTATTTGGGCTTTGGATGCTTGTGAGCTGTGACTTAATTATTCTTGATGGCTAGTTTAGTGGAGATTTATGCCCATGTCAGTTTAGAGCCTTATCTTTTCTTGGAGTGGTGTCAAATAAACTCTTCTTGTCACAAAAGAGTAAATTTATTGTGGATCTCATTATTTTTGATGTCAAGTGTTGGGAATGTTTTGAATTACCTACTTATCTCCTGAGTTTGAAAAGTTGCATGGTTGTATTGCCCATTGGAGAGGGTTATAGGCCATTTTTGCTATTTGAGTTGGTTCATTTCTTTCATTCATACATTTATCTCTTGTGAGCGCATTTAAGCCTCATGCATACAGCCTTTTTCTTGTTAAGCTCCACCATCTATATTGTGTCTGTTGGGAGTTCGTCTGATGCATCGACCCGCCACTGCGTGCTCAAGGCCCAATTTGTATAGGAGTAATGGCAAAGAGTTCGCCACATTACTTGGGCCCAATATACATTGAATGACACATATTCACTTAAAAGGCTAAGCCTTGTAAGTGGTGAGCTATCCAAT
>BPLS01024701.1:21594-49058 GCA_019656275.1 Rhododendron kiyosumense | reverse complement strand
TTATATTCAATTGTGAGGGACACTTTTGGAAAATCACCAAAATTTTCATTCCATTTTTGGAAAAGGACTATCATTTTGGAACAACCCAAAAAGGAATAATGGACTCTCAAATTGGAACGGAGGGAGTAGTATTCTTTTTTTTCCTTTCAAGTTTTTGATGCTTTGTTCAATTACTCGCATTTTGGTAATTCGTTTTAATTTCTGTTCTTAATAAAAGTTGTTTATCTATTTTTGTTTGGTTTGGATCTCTTATTTATTTTCTGTATCGCATAATAAAAGCATGTTTCAATTTAGGATTTCTTTTGCTTCTTGTTTAATAATGAGTGACTAGTCGTAAAAGTAGGGTCGTGGGGTGATTAGTACACCGTGGCTAGGTCGGACACGTTTTGCTCCCGTTTTGGAATAATAATGCCAAGGCAATTTTAGGTTACTAAAGAACATTCGTTGGACGAACCCGGGCATCGTCGGAGCCCATGTGAACGGAGGAATGGGGGTACAAAACTCATTCTCCGCTGTGTATGGGTAAACGGCGACCATAAAGGTTCGCATCTTTCGGGGTAGCTTTTTCTCTCTAAAATCAAATGTTTTTAAGAACACCGAACAGAGTAGATAAGTCTGGAACTGATTGCGAGTGCTATGAACTCTACGACCGTACCTTCTTTTTAATTATTTAAAAAAATCAAACAATTCCTAGATTTTAGTTAATCTCAATCGAACGACAAGGGGTGGCTACCTAAGAGCCTGTTAAATTAGTAACAATCTGAGTTTTTAGTCAGCATACATCACCGTCTTTGTGGATTCGACTCTGGTCTTACCGGATATTATGCTACATCGATTTCTGCCCTACGCTTGGGGCAACCCATTATTTTAGGATTAGGAATCCGTCAAGCAATTACTTGTTTTCTTCAACGTGTGACACAAGGGAGAAAAAGGGTGACACATAGGACGCCATAATATTAATGTCTGGAAAAATTTAATTTCATCGCTGAACTGAAATTTAAAGGGTGTCATAATTTGGGAGATAAAAAGGAAAAAAACTCTTTGCATAATATACAAACTAAAATTACAGATTATAACGAACATAAATATGAGAGAAGACATGTTTTATTGAATTCGATAATAAAACTATACAATGAGACCTTTATTTATACAAGAAGAGGAACCCTAACTATAGAAGGGAATCATCCTAATTGTAATGAAATTGTAATCAATTACAGTCAAAATAAAATTAAGGGAATCATATAATATCATAATCATATGATATTATAGGCCAAATATTCTGAACCTTGAGGCCATTTGAGGTTTCCCGGCTCATTAACTTCAAGACCCGATAATTAGTCGAGACGTATGCAAACTGGTCTGGACATCCTATTATCCAAAAAGATTCACATGAAACATGTTGGGAGTTTGTCTGATGCATCGACCCACAACTGCGTGCTCAAGGCCCAATTTGTATGGGAGAAATGACAAAAAGTCCACCACATCACTTGGGCCCAATTTACATTGATCATCCAATTGTATATTACGGTCCAACTCTTTTTCTATTTATTCGATGTGGGACTCAATGGTCACACATGTTCTGGCAAATCTCCCCCTCATGTGTGAACCGAATATTGGACCTTAACCTCTCTCTGCATCCAAGCTCCCTCTTGATTCTGATCTATAACTCTCAATCCTATCTCCCGAACTGGGCTTATTCTGCAACCATTTAATCGATTCAGAGTCATCTTAATTGAGAGCCAATGTGCCTAGTCACCGGCACCATGCTTCCCGACGAGAACTCCGTTGAGAGCCAACGTGCTCATTCACCAGCACCATGCTCCCTGACGAGTCAACTCCATCGACAATAAGCCATCCAATACAACACTCCAACATCGAGCCACCTCGCTTCATTGGGAGTCACCTTTTTGGATTTTATACTACTCCACGAGTGTTTTCTGTGCAAGCCCCCTTCAATGGTGTGCTGAGAGTTTTTCCATAGATCGTCAACCATCGGCTCTGATACCAGTTTGTTGGGAGTTTGTCCGATGCATCGACCAGCCACTGCGTGCTCAAGGCCCAATTTATATGGGAGTAACGGCAAAGAGTCCACATCACTTGGGCCAAATATATATTGAATGACCCATATTCACTTAAAAGGCTAAGCCTTGTAAGTCGTGAGCTATCCAATTGTTTATTAAGGCCAACTCTTTTTCTGTTTATTCGATGTGGAACTCAACGTTCACATATGTTCTAATAAAACATGCTCACGACCCCGAAGTGCACTACACTTTTTGTTTTTTAAATTCCTTTCGTCCTTCAAAATTGCCGTGCGTGTAAAAGGAGTCCTTTAAGAAAGTTCGTTCGCACTTGCCGAGTAAAAAGAATCCATTCAATGTGGTTCTCCCCATGCATGGGGTGCACAGGAGTACTATGCGTTTTCGAAATTCCAGTTGTCCTTGCTTGGCTTATAACGAAACAAACAGAAGTTAAAATCAAACCAAGAGAAACAAATTTTAACTTGTTAATATGGTTTGCATTCCGTGTAGACCTTAGACCTACCCCACGGTCGTTAACTTTAAGATCCTGTAATTAATCGAGATTCGCACAAGCTGACTGAACATCCAATTATTAAAAAAAATTCACCTTGAACCATGTTCAGGGCCCCAAAGTCAGTCGATCGGCACAGCCTTTCAGACGGGTTAAAAAAAAGAAAACTGACTTTGGAGGCTCCCAAATCATTTCCATGCATGTTGTGATCTACACTTTCCGTTTTTGCTTTTTGTTTTTTCATATTCCGACTGTCCTTCACATTTGCCGTGTAACAAGCGCCTCGGGATGCTGCCAAGCGGGGTGCTGAGCAGTATTCGGTCGTTAATCTTGACACGGACGGCTCGGATTGAATCTTAGTACATACATATCTGAACAATCTATTGCTCGGTCAAGATTCAAACTGTTGATTCAAGGGTTCAACGACCGGATCGGCTACTCGGCACCACTGCCAAGCACCCCTGCTTGGCAGTATCTCCCAATCCTACAAAAAGAGTCCTTACTAATTGCCGTGTAAAAAGAAAAAGAGGCCAATTGGACTAATAAAACTTGCTCTTTTTTTTTTCAAACTGACAAGGTGTGTTCCACTAACTAAAATAAAGTACTTTTTTTTTAAATTAAAGATGATGTATTTTGAGAGCATGAACTCTCTTGTAAAGCGGAAAATAAGTATTTAAAAAATAAAAACCTTAGCAGAACGGGAAAAAACTTGAATTATTTGTTTTCTTCAGTCAAGGTGTGACACAAGGGAGAAAAAGGGTGCCGATAGGACGCCATAATGTTAATGTTTTGACAAAATTTAATTTCATCGGTGAAGTCCAGAGAACATTTGTATACTATTCAAACTGAAATTATAGATTTTAATGAACCTGGAACAAATTAACAAGTGAACTGAGTCGTGTATGAACAGTCTTCTTAAAACAGATTCGCCGTCTTACCAAAGATGGTGGAGGTAGCACCGTCTCCAAGAGTAAAACAGACAGTCTTCCTAAAACAGATTCGCTGTCTTACCAAGGATGGTGGAGGTAACACCGGTGTAGGTCTCTTAGGGTAAAATGGGTAGACCATGATCATCAGAACACGATCGGAAATTGCGAGCCTTGGAGAACTGAAATTATGCCTGTCTCTCTTCCAAACAAAGAGCAACACTCAAAATATTTGTCAGTAGGGAATCCGAATTCTGTATGGAACTTAGATACCTCTAAGTTAGTTAAGGTGTGCATTAGGGAAAAAATTGGTCCCATATAAGGACAACATTTTCCCATGTAATTTACCCACAAAAAAAAAAAAAAACATTTTCCCATGCAATATAAATTGCTCAATTCAATTACTGAAAATATTTAACTGTTATTTTATGTCAAAAAATTTGATTTGGAAAATACTTTCATTCATGTAATTTTTAATTCAGATTATAAGATTTAGCCAGTCATATTGCGTTTTTATCCGAATGCCTACCCGAGCACATATCCGACCTGGACCCGAGATTTTTAATCCAAGTGTCAGTTTTCAATTTGACTTTGATAGCCGAAGGCCAAATCAGTATTCGGCTTCTTCTCCAACCTATTTTGATTCCCATGATCACCACCACCAGTCCTTGTCACCCTTTCACAACAAACCATGGGCGGAGGCACATGGGTACAAGGGAGGGCGGCCGACCCTACTAGCTGCCAAATTTCCCTTGGGATAGGTATAATTTTTACTCCATTTTTACTAATTTGACCCCAAATTTTCATAGGACTATGTATAATTTAGTTATTTTAACCTCACAAAAAATCTCTAAATTGCCCTAACTTGTTTTAAGTGCATATGAATCTAATTTTTGACCATACTAACCAAACTTTCATGCTCCGCCCCTGCAACGAACTACACCACGATCAATCTATGGATAACAAGGACTTGGAGAGAGGTCGAGAGGCCCCGCCATGCCCCAGTGTCACCCAACTGCAGGACAACAACTCGTGAATAAAGAGTACCATTTTTTTTTTTTGGTGAAGACTAAAGTACCATCACTGGTTTACATGTGTTTCGATGCACGCAGCGGTCTCTACGTACTGTGTTCGTTATTTGATCCGCACTTGCAACTACAAAAGCTGGAGCCGAAATAACCCATGTAAACCCGCCAAATGCACCAAAGAAAACTGAGGCCAGTTATTTTGCGGAATGAATGCACAAAGTGTGTGAATGCCGATGACTAATGCATAATATTCACTTGAGAGGAGGAGTGTATTTATAGATAAGAGCAAAGGATTATCAATGCAAACGGAGGAGGCATCTTCTAGGCCGGCTAGAAGTGTATTCCCTGCCAAGCCGACTTTGAGCTGTGGCTCAAAAGAGCGTAGCCGACAGTTTTCTGAGCTAGTCAGAACTTTTTCTAAAATGCTGTGCGGTGTACCCCATGACCTCGTGCGATGTAACAAATTTTATTACACCGTACGGTGTAGAGGTGTCCCGTATGGTGTTATAGGCTCAATCCTGGGCTTTTGGGCTTTTTATGAGCTTTTGGGTTATGGGAGCCCACATTCAAGCTCTTGAAGGTTTTTGTTTCCTTTATTTCATCATCGGAGAATTTAAAGAACATTAGAGGCCCGGATTGGGGTGTCTCTAGTTTGTCTCTCTCTCTTTTTTTTTTTTTTCCTTTCTCTATGTGGTCGTTATGTCAAGAATGAGTCAATGACACAATCAAATAGGACTAGCAATTTCACATTTGAACTATGTGGTCCTAGGGGTAGCAATTTTTGACATGACACAAGAATAAGATACGAACCCGACACGAAGTGCAGGACACTAGGGTTGGCCATTTTTGATACGGAACACGAATGTGACATGACACGATAACAAAAAAAGCTAAATAGGTTGGTTTAGGGTTAAGAGAATTCTGATGCGAACACGACATGACACAACACGACATGGGGTGAGAATTTATGAAATGACACGATAACACGACATGAACCCGACACAAAATTAGCGGGTTAGGGTTGGCTATTTCTGACACGGAACACGAAAATGACATAACACGATAACACGAAAAGCTAAATAGGTTGGGTTAGGATTGAAAGAATTCTAACACAAACACGATAAGACACAACACAAACACGACATGCACGATGCCCACCCCAAACTGGTCCATGTTCAGGACCCCAAACTGGTCCATGTTCAGACGGAAAACTGACTCTGGGGGGTCGAGAGGCGACCAAATCATTTTCCATGTTGTGCAGTACTACACTTTTTGTTTTTCCAATATTCCCACTGGCGCGCGTTCACATTTGCCGTGTTAAAAAAGAAGAAAGAAAAGAGTAGTTTACAACAGCACTGCAGATCTTACCAAAAACAGAAGAAGGAAAAGAGTAGTTTCCAATATTCTACTATTATTTGGTAAAATAGCTGTCGTATTTGTTAAATTTTGTGTATAGTTTTGTCCGCCTTTACTGAAGTTTCTAATGTTTTTGTCATAAATTTTTACTTTTCAAGAAAAAAAGATATTCGCACTGATTCAAACGATTGAAAATTGGAGCACGAATTGAAAATTGGATCATATGCTCCAATTTTCAATCCATGCTCCACCAGTGTGAAGATCTTATTTTTCTAATCATATTATGCTAAAGGGTCATAATTAATTTTTGTCTCTAGGACTATTATAATCAAGTTTTTGTTCTATAGGGTCTCAAATAAAGAGTAGATACTAAATTTTACTCTATCAGAAACAACACTTTCTATTGGTGTAACTTGTGAGTCGCACTGCTTCCCTATTATCAAATCAAGTTAAAAATGAGCATGTAGAAGCTGAAAAAAACTTCACTAACGCCGTGTTTGGTTCTAAACTTCATGGGTTATTCAGGGAGTGAAGGTATAAGTTGAAGGAAAAGGTTCGCTGAAAGCTATAATGATTCCTAATTTCTCCACTATTTTGTGTACCATGACAAATCCCTCCAAAAATTAAGCTATGATCTGAACACAGCTTAACAACAAAATCATCAAAAAATAGGACGGAAAAAAAAACAGCTTACTGTTTTCAAAATCCAAATCTGAAACAGATGAGCATGCCACATTCTGACTGTCAGCATGCCACATTCTGACTGGTTTGCTACAATTTTTTTCCTTCCTTCCATAATCTGTTTGACATACCATTCGCCGTATCACAGCTTGCTCAGTATCGATCCTTTCCCTCTGTTCCATAAACCACCTAACGGAAAGACTACATGCAGTACCACATTAAGATAACACTATTTAGAGTAGCGTAACATATACTGAATGGTACTTAAACTACAAAATTAATAAAAGTTAAGACTGGATCTTCACAGCTAGCTATAGCCTTATTACTTCAACAAATAAGTTACTCATGATGCAAGGAAAAGGAATGAATGAAGAAAAAGTTGAATGAATGCCCGATAACGCATTCCATTCATTTATAACCGCAAATGTCAGCTGTCTTGAACAGAATTCGTATCCTTCGGTCGTAGATAATGTTGGCATAGATAACACCTTCCTATTCTTTTTTTTCAAATATCGTGAATAGTGGCCACCTAGATTAAGTAGAATAGTTGTGTTTACCGTTACATACTTAAGCATCCATAGAGAAAATCAATGTTAGCAAGACTAGAGAAGAAATGTGATGTTTTCATAGCAATTCTAGATCTTCTACCTCCACTTACTTAAGTTACAAGAAGAATGTTCTTTGTCTTATGCAAACCATTGAGAACATCGTTGATGTCCAGCCGATCTGTTGCTTGTTCTTGTGAACAGGCGATTCCAACTTGAAGTAGTGAAATCAAGCACTCTTGAATTTTGTGACTGCTAAGAGAGCTCTGATTCCGAACGCTGCTGATACTTGTGCTTGCCTCCCCCATTTGATCTTATGGAATCAATGTTTGGTCAAAAATGCTCTCCACTGGTTCAGGAAGGGCTGTCTTAGCAAAGTCATGGAGAGTCAGACTACCGGTAAACATGCTATCGGTCGGTCTCTTCCCAGTCACCATCTCCAACAAAAGGATGCCATAACTATACACATCTCCTGAAGTTGACACCTCATTTCCCATGCCATATTCTATAGTACGTTATTTAGTAAATAAACTTATGATGATGCTTGGTCAGAAATACATCACAGTATAGTAATGTGCCTTGTGCAGTTGTGCAGACAAAAGTTTAAAGTATTGTCAATAGAAGTGTCATAAGATTCGTAACAATATAAGCTTCTTGTGGTTATATAACTAGAAAGGGTGACAAGAACTCCATCTTAAGGAATTCTTTGCAACATATGTTCATAACAAGTCAAAGCTACGGTCCACCAATTTTACTTCAACAGAATGATTTCCAGTTTTACACTATAAAGACATTGAAAACTGTCTACTTTCCTAATACTAGTGGGAATAGCATACTTTATATTTAGCATATTGACAATACACTATACCGACTTGATAACAAGCAATGACCATTGTTACAAACAAAAACACATTCTTCTATTCTCGCTAACTCTAGCTATGATTACAGCCAAAGGAGACAAACAAAAGCTCCCTTTTGCTTTGCTAACACTAAGATGCCTATATATATGTTGGTACATCTTTCCCTATGGGGAAGGAATGAGAACTTTGTGCCATGTATAGTGCTGCATTTTTGTTTTAAGTGAAAGTCTGTAAATTTCCATTGATTCTTAGTTGAGAGCCAAATGATATATATTGTAAGGAGAAAAACAAAGGAAAAACAACCAGCATTATTAAAGTGATTGACAAACCAAATTAAAATCAGATGTCTATCAGCCCTAAAGAGTGTTGGCAGTGGTTTTGCAAAGGAAAAGTGAAAAGTCCTAAGATGTATATTTTCCTGGAGGAGCATAACCAACAGATCCTCTCAAGCCAATGGAACTTGATTGATTTGCAGAAGACTCATGGGTGGCTGTGGGAAGGAATCTTGCTAAACCAAAATCAGCTACACGCTGTTTGGGCTGAATTAGCTCAATCAAATGGCAAATGATTGTGTGCGGGCGTGCCAGAAAAAAAATAACTTCAGAAAAGAAATTACTCTTTTCAAATTGATTTGAAATAACTAATCTCAACCAGGCAATTGTGTTATCCGTTCGATTACCTGATTTTTCCTTAAGGTATCAACCAAATAAAAGATTGACGGGTTTCGAATCAGAAAAAATGATTGAACACAAACAAACCTGAATTTAATCAAAGATAAATTTGTATGCAAACACTCTTAAGACTCTTCCAAGAATAATGCAGAAAAATAAGCAGACTGAATTTAATCAAAAGTGGACTTACAAACGACTATTCTTTGGTAAGAAAAAACTTACAAGAAAATAAGAGAACTTGAATTTAATCAAAAGCAATCTTACATGTAAATAAGCCTTCAACTTACAAAAAGATCCTACTTTAAACTAAAAACTAATCTAAGATAGATCTCTGAGCAATCATTTTGTATGAGTTGTCAGATGATATGAATTTTTTGTGGAGGCTTTCTCTCTTCGCTTTACTTCTCTATTTATAGACACTGGGTCTGCCTTCGATCTCCACGTCTTCAATTGATGCCCACGTTGGCCACATAAAACGGTTGAGGGGGCTTTCGAACGGTTATCTTGATATTTCCAGAATTCTTTCCTCCTCTGCACGCTTCGATCATGGTGTTCATGGCCACTTCTTGGATCATGGTTCCTATTTTCAAGCAACATGAATTAATGCAACACGTCTGGCTTCCTAAATGATTCCCTGCAATTGCATCTAATTTCAGTTATAAAACAGGGCAATGAGGATACCGTTCGATGATTGTAGTGTTTAAATCAACGATTAAATCCAATAACTTCCCAATCCATCATTTAATCGTTACCCAAACGACACCGGTTCATCCTAAAACGACACCGTTTGTCCTAAAAACAGTGTCCTCTTTAATTTCCATAATCCTCTGTAACTGGTACTCGACTGGGACAAGTTCCGTGTGGTCACCGTTCCGTTCGGTGCTATGTGGAATTTTTTCATGGGGTGGCACTTTCTAGGATGTAAACACACCCCCCGCATTAACATTTTATTTATGCTAAATAAATGTTAATGGCACACATTCTCTGCCCATGTCCTTTCAAATTCGGATGCACGAAGCATGACAGGATTTCATTCCCATGCACGTCTATTGAGCTTCCCAAAGATAGCTACAATAATTTTCCTATAAATGGCAGTTAATGATAAGGTTTAACGAATCACATTACCCCTCATAAACACCTTCGAATTTGAGTCTTCTCTGCTTAGAAGTCTTACGTTTATGGACTCTCTTCCAGAAATCAATCTTATCCTATATAATCTCAATCATCAATCTCACTCTCCCCACATGTCTCCCCCAAATTCTCCTCGAATGTTGGCAGACAAGATTATTTCTGATCGAACATTCCATACCCCCAACCTATCTTCCACAGGTTGGGATTCCTCTTTAACCTGTTCGAATTCATGTGATGGGTCCAACTGGGGCTCATGGGAAGAAAACTTTGCTAGTACCGACACTGGTACCATCCTGGTCAAGTTTGACCAACCTGACCCCACACCTAATAGATTCCATCACTTTCGAACCCTGTTTGCGAGTCAATTCTTACCTCTGAGCGGTAACGACACCATTCACCTGGGCATGCTCGAATCAATCTATTCGTCTCTCAAATTTTCTCCTTTCCTCAAGCAGGAGGAAAACTACCTTGGGCCTGCCCCTTATTGTGACTTTAAACGCATGGCCCAAACCCAAAAATCCCTATGGCTCACAGAGGTGCAGACCCCACACTTTCCAGCTGACTTCGAAGAGACCAATAAGTTGGTTCCCCTTCCTGAAGAGCCTGACTGGTTCAATGAGGTGAATAACCTTGCCATCAACACCCCCCATTTCCAATGGCAATACGGTTATTCCATCTATCTCGCTGACAAGAGCAAAGCCCTGCAGCTCCTTGCAGCTTTCTCCTTCTTGGATATCCACATCCTGGAAGAACAAGTCCCACTAACCAATTTCAAATGGGCTTGTGAAACACTGGTGCTGTGCTCCATTCCCTCTGCAGTTTCCTATCAAATCCACTGCTTCTTGGACTTTCTGCCAGTGATCAAGTCATGGCTCGAAGCCAATACTGCTGCGTATTGCTTCGATCAAACCCTTCAAGACTATGCCAATGTCAAGGAAAGGATTGAGAAGTTGCATGACCAAATCGAAAACTTCACCGCTGAGTCCTTCGAAGTGGTGCCTGGCCATGCAGACAAGAAGCTTCGAAGGCGCTTCAAAAGACGACAAGTGAAGCGTCCAACAAAAGAAGCTAAACTTCGAAGGAAGGCCAAAGCACTGGTGCTTCGCTTTAGGCCTCTGTTGGAGAAGAAATTGGAGTCTGACTCCAAAGAAGACATGAGGAAAATGGAGCTGAAATTCCTCCAGTTTGCATGGAACAAGTTCCATAGCCTTATTACTTGGTCCTTTCCTCATTACTTCGAGAATACCAAAGCAACTTCTCAGCACTCAGGCCCTTCGAAGGCCTAATTCGTACTCTTTTTTTTTTAGGAACTAGTATTTCCCTTGTTTTGCCTTTTTTTTTTTTGTAAATACGCAAATTTCAATTTTGTAATCCAGTAGTTTTGTTTAATGAAATTTTCCTCTTTTACCAATACGCTGGACTTGAGTTTATTGTTAAAATAGTAATTCTAACAATAATAATTCTTCTAAAGAGAAAAAACAAACCCCAGCGGACCCCAGGATATGGGCCCACGATAGGCCTGGCCCACCTATAGGAGTATAAAAGCGGAATTAATTCAAAACCACCCTTTACGCTCTATGCATTCAAGCCTTCTCAAAACTCAAGCTTTCCTAAAAAACTCTAAAGAACAGAACCCTCTCTTCTCTCTCTTTCCAACAACGTTAAAACACCAGCTGAATCAATGGCTTCTTCCAGCAATCCAGTCCCAGAACATCCTACTCCCTCCTTGGCATTGAGGCGATTCGTGTCAGGAAAAACACAGAGACCGACCGAAGAGCCCTACCTCGACACCAAAGTTTTCATTCCAAACCCTAGCAAAGAAGGTACTTATATTTTGGGCCCTCAACTCATAGGAGAAATCCCCGCTACCCTCTCCCTTTACTATCCTCGATTGGGGGATGTCGATATTCGAGCCTGTTCGAGCCTCGACTGGCAAAATTTTACCAAGAAATCCTTCCCCTGTTGGCCCACATTGGACAAGGATTGGAAGATATGGACCACTCGCATGTTGGCTGCGAAGTGGGACGATTTAGAGAAGGTGGGTTTGAAGAATATTATTACCCTCCTTCGAAGGGGGGTCCCACAAAATCCCTCTTTGATCTAAGCCGCCTTGGCCTTTTGGGACCCATCCTTCAACTTCTTTCGCTTTAACTATGGCATGATGGCACCCACAGTTCTGAACGTTACCCAAATGCTGGGGCTCATTCCGTATGGCCCTCAATTCAACCCTACCAAGGAGTACCTTGCTCCCGAGGGCTTTGCTCGTTTAACCGCCACAAACGGAGCTTTTTCCCATTTCTACAACAGGGAAAAGAAATTGACAGGGGAAGTAACCGAAACCGAATTCTTCGCTTACATCCTTTACACCCTCTGCAAGCACATCTTCTGCCACTCTAGAAAGGAGTGATGAGTGAATTCGTCCTGCTGGCACTGGCATTTGCTAGAGGTGAAGAGTTCGACTTCGCCTTCTACTTCCTGGGTCACGTATACAAAGCTGGGTCCGACTTCTACCAGAAGGGTTTGAACTACTCGCAGGGAGGACCCCAATGGTTCATTCAACTATGGCTCCATGCATACTTTCCGGAGTTGGGTCCCTTCAAAGCACCCTCATCCCCTGTTGGCATCGTCGAGACGCCCAAGGTTCATGGTGACAACTATGTTCACCCAGAGGATAGCACAACGCAGACCTTGGTGTACTATCTGTGCTTCTTCGCTGGGCTTGCCTCAGACAGGGAATGGCCCAATCCATTCCCCACTCTTGTTGGGCCAGCATGGCTGTTCGACATTCTGGCGGATAAACAAGGAAGATCCTCTCGAGCCCTCCAAGCATGGAGCAACATCCTTACGAGCAGAGAGATCTTTATTTCCTCGTCGAACACCACCAAGTCCATAGCACATGCAGAGGTATACTACCCTGCACAATTTGCTAGACAACTGGACTTCGTTCAAGGCATACCCACCCCTTACTGTGGCTCTGCCAACATTTACATGTCTGAACGATCACCCATCTCGGCCGAGCATTTCCTGACAGGGTTTGCTCAAGCCAGAAATGCATTGAAGAGGGCAATAACTCAGGAGTTCAGGGAGCTTGAAGTGCGCACCACCCCTGCATTTGACAATTGGTGGCACTCCAACTGCTCCTTCCTCTCAGGGTGTGGTCCCTATAAAAAGTTTCTAGCCCATATTGGGTTTGAGAAGTCTGAGTTTGGGCACAGAGGAAAAAATGACTCGTCCTCTTTTTCCTCAGACAACGAATTTGGACTGGCTGGAGGGATCGAAGACACTGCTGGAGGTGAAGTTGAACAAAAATTGACTCCAGTCGAAGCCTCCCCTATTGCAATGGTCGTTCCTCCTTCTCCACCAAGAAGGCAATTTATGAGGGTAACACAAAAAAGAGGTAATTGTCTCTGAACATATCTTCTCTTTTGCTGAAACCAAACCTAATTATATTCAACACTGCAGGTGCTACCTCTTCTTCAGAAAGTGCTTCAAAGAAGAGAAAAATTACTTCTCAACCCACAGAAGTAATTCCAACCAAGCACTATCTCGAGCCCTCAGCTGAACCCCCAGGTTGGTTTCCTTCCTTCTGCTTAACCTTTAAATTCTAATATTATTTATCTGAGTCATCTCCCTATCCCTTTCCTTTCAGCTCCGAAGAGAACCAGGACCACCAGGAAGCGTGGTCCTCAGGTTTCTTCCAGTGATGAAGAAACAGAGAGTGATACAGAGATATTGGCCTCCAGGGGTAAATTCCTTTCTCATTTATGATTCAGTACCCCCTTAGGAGTAAAAGAACTTTACTGTAATTCTGATTCATGAGTTCGAACCAGGTGAAACAAGAAAAGTGAAGGAGACCCTCCCCTATGTGAGGAAAATAACTCATCCCAAGAGGCCTGTTTCCCCAAAGAAACTTTCCTCCCCAGAAGAGGTAAGTCAATATATATACTGCACACATTTTCATGAGTCTATTGTGCTCGTGGCTCACTGTTAATTTCTTTGCAGGCTCAAGTTGCATCCCCTGTTAAGGCATTGGACCTAGCTCTTGTTCCCTGCCTCCAACAGGAAGTGATAGAGCCTTCACCACAAATGTCAGAAGACGACCCCTACAAGGTACCCTCTGAACACTCACTTTTCAAATTGTGAAAGGATTCACTCTAACTTACCTTTGTTTTTACAGGCATCCACCGTTCAACCTCTTTCTGTACAGAAAGATTTTGCTGAAAAGGATATTGACATGCACACTTTGCTGTCATTCCTTACTGAGCCGACCTTTGCACAGGTGTTGGCCAGTTTGGCTCCTTCGAAGACTGTGGGGCCACTTCCCATCCTCCAAAGAGACTTCCCCTTCACTCCCTTATCGGTTTTAGGGGAGGGGCCTCTAAGGACAGACCCTACTTTGGCTTCGAAGAGCCATACTCTCGGAAGTGTTGAGGATCAAGGCTCAAGCTCGGCCTCCTCCTCAGATCAGGTACTCTTGACACTCAATCGTACCTTTCCTCTCCTGTTTTTATTCTACTTAGCCTCAACTTATAATCTTTATGCAGGCAACAGAAATGGTCTTTCTTTCCGGAGACCATCCCATATCTTCCTCCTCTCCAATTGACTTGCCCCTAGTGGTTTTTGACATATCCTTCTTCAAAAGTCAATTGGAAGAATTTTGTAATAAAATTGCTATTCCCGCTCTTCTTATCTCTTCGAACCCTTTAGAAAGCCTTCAGCAACTCCTGAGTCCCTCCACACCTCCTATCTTGCCTTCCTTTAAAATTAAACATGTTCTTTCGAAGGAAGAAGTTCTGACACTAAAAAGTCTTCTGAGGACTTTAAATCAGTCAGGACTTCCTACTTTGATTGAACATAGTTTAACTTATCACTTCGAGGTGTGCCATCAAGCTTTACTTCTCTCCCAAGGACTTCCTTTGTCAATCAATTCCACTCTCCAAGAGCACCTCAAGCAGTTTAGTGAATTGATTGCCCATAATCACTTCTTGTCCGAGAGCATTGGTACAACGATTGAGAAGGCCAACCAATTGGAAGCCAAAGCGCTCGAGACCGCTTCTCGCCTATCGCTATATCAAGCTCGAAGAGATAAGCTTTCAGAGCTTGACAAGAAGATGCAGCGGCTACGAGAAGAAATGAAGAAAGTTAGGGAAGAGATAGCTGAAGTTTCTAGTGGTTTCTCAGAGCTGGAAGGTGAAGCACTAAGGGATGAGTCGACGCTCCCACAGCTTATCCCTTCTCTTCGAGAGGAACAGAGGAGAAAAGCAGCCCATACGTCACTTTTAGACGCTAACTCGAGTTCTCTTCGAGGACTACTAACTACCATTTGCAATGCAACTAGTCCTTTTCTGTAACTTTACACAGTTTGTACTTTATTCTTTCATTGATTATTCGATTCTTTTGGGCAAGTACACTCGTAATAAAATCATACACTGTTTTCCACTTTCCTTTACTCAGAAAGAGCACTGTGCCAACTCCTCACCTACCGTATCTTAAAGAGTCATAAATGAAGACTCCCAAGCTTACTGATATAAATAGAGGTCCTTGGGAAAAAGAAAACTCATAAACATCTTCTTCCTCTGCTTTCTTCCTTCTGCAACCTCCAAACCACGTTCTCCAGTTAGAGCTTCAGAGAAAACCCATCATGAAGCCTCCCCCAATGTTTTCGAAGGAAAGCTTCTAAACATAGCCACATCATTTCCCGTGAGATTTCCCTTAAACCCTAAGGCTCCTAGGTATAGCCACATCATTTCCCGTGATGTGTCTGTATCGGGATGCTGCTTCGAAGACCAAAAAATCTAACAACAATAATCTTCGAAGCCTATCTACCTACCTATGGAGCTTTGAGCTCTATCTCCCTACCAATAACTGGTAGGGAGCTTGAACCAAGTCACAATGAAGCTTGGTTCAAATCTTTATATCTCAGTTGGTTGATCCCTAGAGACCCAGCTTTATGATACTATTAGGCCTTAGATAGGTTTCTCAATGTAATCCTTTATGCGAATGTAATGAATCTTTAGATAGGTTTCTCAATGTAATCTCTTGTAACCTTCTGAGTTGACGTAATGAATAAAAATGCTTATTCGTATTTCTGTATTTAGTACTGGCTTTGACCAATGAACTGGTGATTTAGCTTTTCGTTACTGTTTTAACTGCACTCCTGTGATGCTAACTACCAATTGAGCATAAAGAAGATCAAAGAATACAGAAAACAAAAATTTCCCATACAAGCATTTTATTATTTATTTGTCACTAGGCTTCTCCTTCGAAGCCCTCGAATAAATAACAAACAACGTTGATAACGTTCTGAAACACGCTCGTATTTTGAAGACCAACCAAATGTGGTCTAAAATAATTTATCCAACTCATTTATTTTCAGTGGCTTCCCAGCCGTCTCCTTGTGAGTTGCAATCCATTAATTATCAGAACGCATGTCATCCAAACGCTCTTAGACCCTTCGTCTTCCGAGCCTTACGTATTTCCACTCATCAATACTCGTAACTACTGAAGTGGATTCTTTGCACTTGTTTAAGTATAAATATATCCATATGTTAACAGGACGGTGCATCCTTCCTCTCACTCTCTCTCACTCCCCATATCCAGCTATGGATGTCGACCTTGCGACTGAGATGGCTAAGATAGCCAATATGATTATAGAGCTCAAGAGGGAGATCCAAACAGAGCTCCAAGCCCTTCGAAGCGAGGTCGAACAGCTTCGAAGCCAGCTGGTGTGCGTGGAGACAGCTTCTCGTCTCTGCTTGGCTAGGACCTGGGATGATCTCTCAACCGTCCTCTCGGCTCACGAAGCAAAAAGTCCCTCGGAGGGAGGATTTCCTAAAGATTCTCCTTTGGGACTGTGAAGATCAACTATGATCTTCACTTTTGTTTTTTGAGCCGGTGTGTTTATTTTCTCTTTCCCTTTTTTTTGTTCAGATCCACTTAGATCTGTTTCAAACCCATTTGTGTTTTCTTTTGTTTCCCCTTTTTTTATTTTATAAATATAATGGGAAATTTGGTTGGCAATTCTTGACTCTTTCACGGCTTCGAATGCTAATATGACAACTTGGCTGAAATATGATCATATCAGAACTTCAAAAGAAAAACCCCTGAATATTACAACCAATTGAAATCATACCGCTATACAACCAATGCTTCGAATTCAGGATTTGTTTTGGTTTTAGCCTAAAATAACCAACTCTCATCGAAACCATCCATTTATTCGAATGAAAGAAAAAAAAAACATTTAAATGAAACCATCCTTCGAAAGCTACCTTTTATGAAAGGATTCCCATATAGAAGGAATATAAACCTTGAGATGCCTTCCATTTATTTTCCTTCGATGAACATAACCATTCAGATTTCTCAAATGATAGGCTCCTCCTCTCAACACTCTATGGATTTGAAAAGGCCCCTCCCATGTTGGTGCCCATTTTCCTAATCCGTCCCTTTTTATTCTCCTATCCCAGATAGGAAGAATAACTTTCCACACAAGATCTCCTTCATCGAAGCTTCGAAGGGCGACTCTCTTATTATAACTCCTTGCTACCCTTGCCTTTTGCAACATGATTTGATTTAAAGCTTTTATCCTGACTTCATCAATATCTTCTAATTCCATGTGCATGGCTTGATGATAAGACTCTGTATCCAAATTATTTTGACACTCTACTCTTTGAGATCTTACAGTAATCTCCATAGGCAACACAGCATCATGTCCATAAGTTAATGCAAATGGAGTAGTGCCCGTGCTAGTCCTCTTTGTATTTCTATATGCCCACAAAGTGTCAAATAACAGCTCATGCCAAACCTCTGGGTTCTGATCCACCATTCTTTGGATCCCTTTCTTGATGATCTTGTTGGTTGATTCTGCTTGACCATTCGATTGAGCATAATAAGTGCTAGTATATATTAATGAAATTCCATGGTTATTAGCAAAATTCTTCACCAGCTTCCCTTCGAATATGGAACCATTATCCACTGTTATCGTTTGAGGGCTTCCAAACCTATACATGATTCCTTTTATGAAATCAATGACATGGATTTGTTTTACCTCCTGATAAACTTGCGCTTCCACCCATTTTGTGAAATAATCAGTAGCTACTAGGATAAATTTATGCTTCTCCAATGAAGGAGGATAAATCATCCCAATCATGTCCATGGCCCATCCCCTGAAAGGCCATGGTTTTATCACATATTGCAAATCTGTCACTGACAAATGCTTGAGTGAACCTGTTTTTTGACAGGCTTGACACCCTTTTGCATAATCTATACAATCTTTGAGGATGGTAGGCCAATAATACCCATACCTCCTTATTAACCATCTCATTTTTATGCCAGCTTGATGTGCTCCACAAATTCCTTCATACACTTCAGCCATCACTTTAAAAGCACTCACTTTGCTTAAGCATTTCAAAAGAAGACCATCCATCCCTCTCTGGAATAGCTCATTATTATACATTATATAGTTTATTGCTTTCAATCTAGTTGCCTTGTCTGCAACACTGTCTGGTTTGGTTAAATATTCAATCAATGCTTGCCTCCAATCAACATTTTGACTAGTGGGAACATTAACTTCCAATACTTCGAAGCCAGTTATTCTATTTTGCAACATGGGCAGAGACTTTCTCAAAGTTAATTGACAAAACTCCTTTTTGTTTTCTGACAAAACTCTGAAACCAGATGCCCTTTGAGCTATTTCATCAGCTTCCTCATTAAAGAATCTAGGTATATACGTTAAAGTAAGCATAAAGAATTGATCCATCAATTTCTTAGCATGTTGATAATAAATCATCAATGCTGGACTAGTACATTTAAATTGTCCATTTAGTTGATAAATTACTAAATGAGAATCTCCAAAGACTTCAGCAACACTCACTTTCAAGTTAAGTAAAATTTCTAATCCTATGATCAACGCTTCATATTCTGCCTGATTATTGGAACATTGCCCCTCATTCAGCCGAAAACCATATTTGGTTTTCAACCCTTGGGGAGACTCCATAATTATGCATACTCCAGCCATTTGAGTAGTTCTTGACCCATCGAACCATAATTTCCATGGTTTAATCTCAACCACAGTGGCTTCCAATGCTCTTGGTGTCTCAAGCTCATTTGGATGATCAGCTAAAAAATTGGCCAATGCCTGACCTTTTACTGATTTTTGCGGTACATATTCAAGACAAAACTCAATCAAAGACACTATCCATTTCCCAATCTTCCCACTAAGCATTGGCTTCGAAAGCATGTGCTTAATTACATCAGTTTGAGAAATAACATAAGTTACTCTAGGCAACATATAATGCCTGAGTTTCTTGGAAGCATAAAATAAAGCTAAACATAATTTCTCTACTGCAGTATATTTGCATTCACAGGAGTTTAAGAACCTACTAAGATAATAAACTGCTCTTTCCTTACCATCTTCATTGTCTTGAGCCAACAATACTCCTATTGAGTCATGTGTTGCAGCTAAGTACAATTTCACTGGCTTTCCTTTGATGGGAGGTGCCAAAACAGGAGGGTTGGCTAGATAGCCCTTGATGGCTTCGAAGGCCTCATCATGCTCTCTGGACCACTTGAATTCTTCCCATTCCTTCAGTTTCAACAAAGAAGAGAAGATTTTAGTTTTCCCTGCAGTGTTAGATATAAACCTTCGAAGGAAATTTAATTGACCAAGAAACTTTTGCAACTCTTTCTTTGTAGAAGGTGGTTTGGCTTCAATAATAGCCTTCGCTTTGTTCTTGTCAACTTGTATTCCTTTGTTGTGGACTAAATACCCTAGAAATTTTCCAGCTGATACTCTAAAAGCACACTTTTCTGGATTCAATTTCAACTGATAATGCTTCATTTGTTGAAATGTCTTCTCTAAGTGTTTCAAATGATCCTCATCAGAATTTGACTTCATAATGATATCATCTATGTAACACTCAAGAAAACTTCCAACCGAATTATGAAAAATGGCATTCATAGCCCTCTGGTAAGTGGCTCCAGCATTTTTTAGTCCAAATGGCATTTTGACCCATTCAAAAATGCCAATATTACCAGGGCAAGCAAATGCTGTTTTATTCACATCTTCCTTTGCAATACAAATTTGATTATACCCTGAATGCCCATCCAAAATGGACAATATCTTGTGTCCAGCTGAACTGTCCACAAGTGTATTCACATTAGGCATTGGGTATTCATCTTTAGGAGTTGCAGTATTTAGGTTTCGAAAGTCAACACAGATCCTGATAGTCCCATTTTTTTTAGGGACTGGAACCACATTAGATAGCCATTCGACATACCTGGCTGTTCTAATAAAACCTGCGTCTAGAAGCCTCTGCATCTCCTTTTTAACACCTGCAATAGTTTCTGGACTCATCTTCCTGGTTGGTTGTTTTACAGGTTTGAATTGTGGCTTGATAGGTAACCTATGCTCCACCAATCCCTTGTCCAATCCAGGTTGTTCTTTGTAACTCCATGCAAAGCAATCTTTGTTTGCTTTTAATAGTGCTATTAACCCAGCTTTCACCTCTGGTTCCTGCCGTTTATTAATGAACACTGGATTAGGGTTTTGTTCATCCCCCAATTTTACTTCCTCCAGAAGGTCTTGAGCTTCAACCTGATCTGGAGAAGCAATTTGGATTTCCTCCTCATGAGGCTTATCATCCTGCATAACATCTTCCCATACATTGTCTTCCTGAATCTTTTGCTCGATCCCCAAAGCAACATACCTCACCAAAGCCAAAGAGTTGGCCCCTTCTTCTGCCTCTTCCTTGGACTTACATCCAAGTAGCATCATCTTTTGCGGTGTCTGATTCATAATCAACAGTTTGCTTAAGCTTCGACTTCAGCTCTGCCAATTCTCCCAGTTCCATCTCGTTGGTTGGGTAAGTGGCTGCTTGCAGTAATTCACTCAAAGGAACTACATCTGATTTGTACATTTCTGCTTCAGCAAAATTTGCCGTGGCACTAAATGGATGTGGATCAGCTTTGACTCCTTCAACACCCACTTCTTTGCCTTTGTCAAACTTAACAATCATTAATTCCTGATGCATAGAGGAAGGGATACATCCATTAACATGAATCCAATCTCTTCCCAATAAAGCATTATATTTAGCATATGTGTCAACTACAAAGAAAGCAGTATCAGTCTCTATGCCTCCTACTGCCAATCTAATGGAGATGATTCCCCTGGCATGTTGACTTTCTCCAGTAAATCCTTCAATGGATGTGCTAGTTGGAATCAATTTTGCTTTTCCTTTTCCTAGCTTTCTCAAGGTTTGGAAAGGCAAAATATTCACTGCAGCTCCATTATCCACCAAGATTCTATTAAGTGGGACTCCATTGAAATATGCAGTAATATATAATGGACGCAAATGTTGTCTCATTGCGTTAGTAGGTAATTTGAATGGATATGAAATTTCCACATAATTTAAATCTATTACCAAGGGGTATTCGACGTCGGACATGGAATCCGGCACAAAACATGCTCTTTCTTTTGAGCTTACCTCCAAACTCTCTTGACTCTGCTCAATTTCACATACCAAGTTCTCGTCCATCTCAATCTGAGCCACTTCTTTCAGGTCACAATTGTTACATATAATATTCAATTCTTCATCACTCAGTGTCTCTTCAAAGTCATCTGGCTTGCTCAAGTTCGACCAAGCATCGCCTCGACCTTTCGATAACTGGCCGTTCTTGAAGAAATTCAGAGAGCATGGGTACACCATATTCACTTGCACCTCTGGTTGCCCCCCAAACTGGATTGTTGTCATTTCTTTGGCTGGTTTAATTGTCCCAGTTTCTCTAGCTTCCTTGCTCTCAACCTCTTGTGCTGATAGTTCCATGGGTGAAGAGCTTCCTTCGATTCCTTCTTGCTCTACCAACATGGCTTCGAGTAACCCTGACTGATAACTAGCCAATGAATTGGGAGAAAGTGGATCGAGATCTTCTTCAAGCATGGCATATGCTACTTTCCTCAAAGTCTCCCTATCATGATACTGGGCTGGAAACTCTTCTGGGTCCCTCTTAACCCTGTCAAACCGTGGATTAGGCCTTGCTCCCCTGCCTAATTCTTCCCCCGTTGAGGATTCTCCTGATTGGAAAAGCGTGTATTTTCTCTGGAGCTTCCTCTTCTGAGTTCTTGAGAGCAATGGTACCATCTGTGGTATCTGGGATTTGGGATCCCTAATTAACACCCAATTTCCAGAGTTCGAAACTGGTGGCTTGAAAGTTCTGTTCTCATTGCTGTTGGAGCTTTTGTATCCTTGGAACAGATCAGGCTTGACTTGCTTGAAAAACCAATCAGGAACCCCTTTCACCAAAGTGAATTCCTCTTGTTTGGCTTCTCCTGGTGCCTCAGTTGTCTGGCCAATGTTGGCTTTCTTCTAAGGCGGCAACTCCCTTCTGTGGATAGCTGGGACAGGGCTAGTGGGTACATCTCTCTTTGGTGCCAACCAGGGCTTACTGTCACTTAGCTTTGCTTGCACTGGAGCTATTCTCTTCATTCCCATCTCCTTAGGGAAAAAACTCACGCCCTTTCTATTCAAGTCCTTAAAAACCAGATAGTTGGCCCTGCATCCTACACATAGGCACTCCAAAAATGAGGCTTCTAACATGGGCAGATGATGATTTCCTGAGAACTTCTGTGAAGAGAAACCATCATTGACACGCCTATAGGGGGTTGGCCTCATTCCCATGCCTCGAGGATGACCAGCGTATGGTTTGCCCCTGCCATATTGAACAGTATTCATGTTCACAGGTGCCTCTTTATCCTGCCAATATTTCTTGACAGTTCTAGCCAGTGAGGAGGGCACATTGGTGTTGACTTCTTCTACCTTTGGAAAAGACACTGTATCAATTCCCATAGCCTTTTCTGGAAATTTGATTCTTCCCTTCTTGATTTGTTCTTGAATCCTGTCACGAAAAACATTACAAGACTTAGTTGAATGGGACCAAGAGTCATGCCATTTGCAGTAAGTCTTGCCATTCTTTTCTTCTGCTGTGGGGAGTTTCACATTCGAAGGCAGCTTGATGATTTTCTTTCTCAACAAAAAATCAAAAATCTCGTCAGCTTTTGATATATCAAAAGAGTACACTTTAGTAATCTCCTTTTGTTTGAACTTCTGTCCTAGAGATACATTCTTTTGAATCAAAGGCTCACAAATACAAGGATCATGCTCTATTATTTCTGCAGCATCTATCTCGTAATTGGGGTCCCTATAATATGTAGGGTAGAAAGAATTATGTCTGTCCATATCCTCCTCTAGTAGTGATTCGTATCTAGCCACTTTATAGGTTAGATCTGCAAAGTCCCTAAACTCTGTAGAATCAAACCTCTTTCGAAACTCTCTTTCTAAACCATCTTGTGCTAGTCTAACGAATTCTGCCTTTGGCAGACGAAATTTGCATTTGGTCTTTGCTCTTTTGAACCTAGATATGAAATCTACTACTTTCTCATCTGGTTTCTGCTTCAGCCTTGCTAAGTCTGCCATAGAGACTTCAGACTCAGCATTGAAGAACTGTGCATGGAATGCCTCTTCCATCTGAAACCAATCAGTTATTGACTCTGGAGGTAAGTTAGTATACCATGCAAAAGCTAGCCCGGACAAAGAATTTAGGAATAGCTTCAACTTCATGAAGCCATTTTGAGCCAAATTCTTACATTGGGCAGAAAACCTTGCTATGTGTTCTATAGAGGACTGTCTCCCATCCCCATAGAACAAAGTAAAATCCGGGATTTTAAACTCTCTAGGGATTTGGAAAGTTGTGTCTACCCATTCTGGATATGGTTTTCTATAAATTTGAGGTTGTACCCCTCGAGTTCGAGGTCCACAAACCTCTTGTATAAGACCCATGACTTGGTCCCTTAATATTGGGTTCCCTATGAGGAAGTTTTGGTCTTGGTTTTCTACGAGAGGATTTGGCCCTGCAAAACCATCTTCATAAACTCCCCTTGTCGTATTTAAATCCCCTTGTTTCTCTCTAGGAATCCTCCCATACGGTGGATGTTGCATTTTATCAAATGCTTCATTAGCTCGAACAGACCTATGGCTTCCATAAGCTGTCGTGAGAGGATTTTTGGTGGTTGGGACATTTTGCCGAGGGTGTTGTGGGTTTTCACCCCTTCTCTCAGGCTTATGAACCAATTCTGGTTCTGAATCATCCTCCCATTCCCCAAGTGAGGGTTCGAAGAGAGGATTCATGCTCTGTCTTTCTCTAGTGTTTCGTTGAATCCCTATGGTAACACCATGAGATTGCCTTGGAATTTGTAGGATAGGTTTTGTAGGTTTCACAGGCTCATACCAAGATTGTGGTATTTCATCTGGATACATCTTTTCATTACCTGTTCTAGATTTCATCCTATTTCTACCAACATCCTCTCCAAGCCTTCCTTTGAAGGGACTTTGGTGAGTGCTCGAGTTGGCATGATTGTTTTGCCCATTATCCCCTGGGCTATTTCCTGCTGCCTCTAAGTTGGGCAACCTATTTCTCATACTTTTGATCATGGCTCTTTGGGTTTGAGCCATCTCTCGAAAAGCTATCATCATTTCTCTAAACACTTCCTTTCTATCGTGGTCTTTGCCACTGGCTTGTCCTCTTTGGAAGTTTGGAGGTACTTCCTCAGGAGGTGCTTCGTAAGAGGGCTCTTCATAAAGAGGCTCTTCGAGTTCTAAAGCCAATTGAGGAAAAACAGGATTTGTAGGTGTTCCTAGTTCTGCTGCCTGCTCTGGCACAGCTTGTTCTTCTGGCGCTAGATCACCAATGGGTGTTCCTATTTGCTTTCGAAGCCTTGGCATTTTGACACCTTTGTGTCCCACCGGGCGTGCCAAAAATTGTTTGGGCTGAATTAGCTCAATCAAATGGCAAATGATTGTGTGCGGGCGTGCCAGAAAAGAAATAACTTCAGAGAAGAAATTACTCTTTTCAAATTGATTTGAAATAACTAATCTCAATCAGGCAATTGTGTTATCCGTTCGATTACCTCAACTAAGAGGATTTTTCCTTAAGGTATCAACCAAATAAAAGATTGACGCGCTTCGAATCAGAAAAGATGATTGAACACAAACAAACCTGAATTTAATCAAAGGTAAATTTGTATGCAAACATTCTTAAGACTCTTCCAAGAATAATGTAGAAAAATAAGCAGACTGAATTTAATCAAAAGTGGACTTACAAACGACTATTCTTTGGTAAGAAAAACTTACAAGAAAATAAGAGAACTTGAATTTAATCAAAAGCAATCTTACATGCAAATAAGCCTTCAACTTACAAAAAGATCCTACTTTAAACTAAAAACTAATCTAAGATAGATCTCTGAGTAATCATTTTGTATGAGTTGTCAGATGATATGAATTTTTTGTGGGGGCTTTCTCTCTTCGCTTTACTTCTCTATTTATAGACACTGGGTCTGCCTTCGATCTCCACGTCTTCAATTGATGCCCACGTTGGCCACATAAAACGGTTGAGGGGGCTTTCGAACGGTTATCTTGATATTTCCAGAATTCTTTCCTCCTCTGCACGCTTCGATCATGGTGTTCATGGCCACTTCTTGGATCATGGTTCCTATTTTCAAGCAACGTGAATTAATGCAACACGTCTGGCTTCCCAAATGATTCCCTGCAATTGCATCTAATTTCAGTTATAAAACAGGACAATGAGGATACCGTTCGATGATTGTAGTGTTTAAATCAACGATTAAATCCAATAACTTCCCAATCCATCATTTAATCGTTACCCAAACGACACCGGTTCATCCTAAAACGACACCGTTTGTCCTAAAAACAGTGTCCTCTTTAATTTCTGTAATCCTCTGTAACTGGTACTCGACTGGGACAAGTTCCGTGTGGTCACCGTACCGTTCGGTGCTACGTGGAATTTTTTCATTGGGTGGCACTTTCTAGGATGTAAACACACGCGCACTCATTTCATTGTCCAAAAGAACATTGTTGTGCTTCAAATCACAGTGAACTATTGGTGCCCAACAATGATGGTGAAGATAATCAAGAGCAAAAGCAACATCGATCGCAATATGAAGCCTCTGAAGAAGGTTTAAACTCCTTAGCTCCTCATGTACACCCTCTCCATTTCCAATTGGATGCAACCACTCATATAGGCTCCCATTGACCATGAACTCATAAACCAGAGCTTTGAAATTATTACCTTGATAGTCGATACTCGAACATGCTATGAGAATTCCTACGAGATTTCGATGTTTGATGCTCTTCATGGCTTTACACTCAGTTATGAAACTCTTTGAGGCACCACAGAATTGAAGGTTTAGTACCTTCACTGCAACAACTTTCCCACTTTGTTCTAGAATTCCTTTATAAACTGAATCAAAACTACCCACTCCGATGAAGTTGGATAGAGAGAACCCATCAGTAGCTCGAAGCAAACTTTGGTAGGACAATTGCGGAAATGAATTTTCTAAAATCCGGAAGGGGGGTACTTTTGTTGTTTTCCTAGACCAACAAAGATAAAGAACACCCAACATCACAAATAGTCCTAGAAGCCCAAATGAGAACGAGAGTATTAGTTTCCCGACTATAGTGAATCCTTTCCTTCTACCATTTTTTGAGTTGCAACTGTGCAGCTGCAATTCAGCTATGCCCCCACAGAGCTTGTTGTTTCCTTCAACAGAAATGGCGATTGCATTATTAAATACTCCTCTTTTCGGTACTGCGCCTTCAAAATCATTGAATGGCAGGTTTAATTTGTTTAGAAAGATGAAGCCATCCAAGTACTCCGGGATTTGCCTAGAGAAATTGTTATGAGAAAGATTTAATTCTTCCATACCTCTCAAATTAGCTAAGGTTGTAGGAAGGTTTCCCCAGAATTTGTTGCCATCAAGGCTTAGGAATCTTAGTGTTACACAGCTACCGAGTGAGTTCGGAATTCTACCGAACAGTTTGTTCTTAGAAGCATGAAAATCTTCTAGATTTTTTAAATTTCCTATTTCTGCCGGAAGTTCACCAGCCAAATTGTTGTAAGATAGATCTAGATAAAACAACGATGGGCTGCTGAAAACTTCTTTGGGTATGATACCACTAAGGTTATTTTGAGCAAGAGATACTTGCTGCAATAGTTGACATTTCCCCTGACTTGAAGGGATGCTGCCTTGGAGACTATTTTGAAACAAAGCAAGTTGGAATAAAGAAGTTGAATTTGAAAGACATGATGGGATCTCCCCATAGAGTTTGTTACCATAGAGTAGCAACACCCGTAGTTTTTGAAGCTTCCCAATATCGATAGGAATGTTACCGCTTAAACGGTTGTCGCCCATTGAAAGAGCTTGCAAATTGATTAAATTCCCTATCCCTGTTGGGATGCTCCCACCTATGATATTGTCATACAAATCTAGTGCAAGAAGATAAGTGGAAAAGTTGCTAATTGATTCAGGCAACATCCCTCCAAAGTTATTGTCTCTCAGAACCAGAAATTGCAACTTGGTAGCATTTGTCAATGAGTTTAGAAAGCTCAAGTCATCCACTTCCCCTGTTCCTAGATGATTATGTGCTAAATATAACACCTCAAGATCAGGCAACTTTTCTAAAGTAGGGACTTTAATTTCCCTTAAATCTATTTGCTTTCAGGTGGTATGGTACCCTATGGAGGTTGTCGTACGGTATTGTACCATTTTGGTGCGGTATGGTACCTTATGGATGTTGTTGTACGGTATTGTACCGTTTTGGTGTGGTGTGGTCCCGTATGGATGTTGTCGTACGGTATTGTACCGTTGTTGTGTGGTATGGTACCCTATGGA
>BPLS01024701.1:4393-21584 GCA_019656275.1 Rhododendron kiyosumense | reverse complement strand
TGTTGTCGTACGGTATTGTACCGTTTTGGTGGGGAATGGTACGGTATAGAGTTTGTCGTACGGTATTGTATACGGTATTGTACCGTGTTGTCGTACGGTATTGTACCGTTTTGGTGGGGAATGGTACGGTATAGAGTTTGTCGTACGGTATTGTACCGTTCTAGCACCCTCTCTCACGTGCAACCCCGTCTTGCACGTGGATATGTAAACATTCATACATTCCGATAGAATGTAAAGTAGAGAAACATAATGCAAATGGGGACCAAATGCAAATAAAGAGACTTGAACCCAAGACCTCTTGCAACCTAAGCTATGAAACATGTTAAGTTATCAGTTTTCCGAAAAGCTTAAGTTGTTAGCAAATGAGCCCAACAATATTTATCAAGCTTTCGGATTAACAATTTTGTATAGTGTTTTGTATGCAATTTTTTGTGCATATTTTAGTCAACGCTGAATTAAAAAACTGTAGCCATCGCTACAACCAGGGACATATTCAATGGGAAGATGATTATGAGTTGGAATGGCTGAAAATTTTATTGAGTCAAGACTTGGATGAGAGGAGGAGTATGACGACTTTGAATGTGTGATGCAGGGAAGCATACGAAATCTAAATCAAATAAGAATTGGGAAAACAATTATTCTAGGATACTTACTTTCCTAATTCAAAATTTTATAGCAAGACATTGAATCAAATATACTAGTTTCCTAATAAAATGCAAATTTTGTAATAATAAACTAAATAAATACTCCTATATTTCTAGAACAATTAAATATTGGACTGCATCATAGCTCCCTTGTTTGAGAAAATTCGTCCTCGAGTTTTCATGTCTTGAAATAGTTTGGCCACCCAACCCAGCAGGTCAGGAGTGGCCGGCCTTAGGTTCGAATCCAATCGGCTTTCTTGTGGATCATCCTATGGTTACCGGACCATGGGTGAACGTAGAATCTTGTCCGCAACAACTTTGTACTTCAAATTAGTTTTTCCACAAAAACAAAATAGTTTTTCCACACCTGAACTTTAAAAAGTGGTCAAAAACTAAATAAACTATTTTCTTCAAATTGTTGCTCAAAAGAGCCACCACTTACTTGGAACTCATTATTTGTTTCAGGAACTTCCTAAAAATTATTCGCCTGCTCATCGAAAATTAGCGATTTACTGCGATCCACAATTAGATTTGGATTAACTTTGGATATGAATGGCTACTCATTCGTAGCCTCCTCCATCGCAAGAACCAGATCTGAAAATTCTTCTGGTGTTAAACCTCCCCGGAACTCAGGCAAGCGAATATTCAATCCAGATCGATGATTCCAAGTAAGGGTATTTACGGTAAACCACAATTCCCCTGCCCCGAGCCCTTTGCTGACGATATTATCAACAGCGGAAGGGCTGGTAGCAAACTCATCATCCAAAACCTCCTCCTCTGAGGCTTGGGGTTAACCGGACTACTAGTTTTCTAATAAAATACTAATTTCAAAATAATAAATTAACTTTCTATATTTCTTGAATAATTAAAGTATTGGCCTGCATCAATGTGTATCCCAAGTTCAGGTCGTCACCGTCATCATCACTTAGTTGATGGCTTTGACTGATAAAATTCTAATTCCATTAGGTTTACTTACAGTCGATCGGGGACATATTCAATGGGAAGATGATTATGCATGAATTGGATCGGCTGAAGTTTTTAATGAGTCAAGAATTGGATGGGAGGAGGAGTGCTACGACGGTAAACCCAAGTAAATTACAAACTTCGTGTGCACAGGTCATCGCGTAATAGTAATACTCGGTAAAGTCTGATATATCAATCTCAATTCACAAGAAAAGAGTAAATAAATTGAAGGTGAAATTTGGGATAGAACTCAAGGGTTTATTTATTTATTTTTTGTCTTTCGCGCGCTAGCAGAGATCATTATAAATTACAAACTTCGTGAAGCTACATCAATGGGAGAGTCCACGAAATTAACCAAGCCCAAAAAGTTTTACCAAAGTAACAAGAAATAAACCCATTGTGAGAGAGAAGAGCGCAAATATTTTTGAAGAGAATTATGTGATTAAGGTGCTAGCGCACAAACTTGGTGTTGTACTATCTAGCACCATAAACACTGCCTACTGGTGGACTTAAATTCCACCCCACTATATCACCAGCAATTCCAAACAATAAAATGATTTCACATTTGAACCGTGTTCAGGACCCCAAAGTCCATTGATGAGCAGAATCACCAATTTTCCACCCCTTTTTATTTTTTAATATAATTTCCCACTGTGCACTACACTTTCTGTTTTTTAAAATTCCAGCTGTCCTTCACAATTGGCGTGTAAAAAGAGTCCATTCCGTTGCTAATGCTAAGTATAAAGAAAATTTATCCCGAAAGTACCCCGAAAACAGCAATCAATGGTTGGGAATCACTTTGATGATTATGTCACACACATCAAAGTGAATGTCAACCATTGATTGTTGTTTTCGAGGTACTTTCGGGGTAAATTTTCTTTGTACCTAGCATTCCCTTCCCCCAATTGCCTATTAATTGGACTAACGAAACTTTAATTTCCTTGTTTTCTTCAACGTATAACACAAGGGAGAAAAAAACATGGCAATTGTTATTTATTGTTTTCGGTTAGTGCATCCCCAATTGTAGAGACCCGTATTTTTTAAAAAATAAAATAAAATCGTTTAAAGGTTATATTAATGATAGAATATCGAATAAATGTGAAATTTGTTAAATTTATTTGATATGCGGTCAATGTGATAGAATTGAGAGTGGAGGGAGTGAAAGTGTGGTTGATGTGTGCCCTATTATATATATGTGTGTGAGGGTGTAGAGGATTAAAAATCCCCAACCCTCTCTCTCGGTTCCCGATCTCTCTCTCGCTCTCGGCTCTTTCTCTCTCTCTAACTCCCATGCTCCAACACCCCAAAATACCTCGAACCCACCTCGATCCGCCGCAAAGTTTTCGCATTCAAGTGTTCTAAAGCTTGGAAATTCGTGGGTTTGAGCTTGGAGAGGAGTATTCGGTTGATTCAAGGTTTTCGGAGCTTGGGTTTCGTTCTTCAATTTCGAGGTAGGGATTTCTCACTCCTATTATATGTTTATATGTTGATTTGGTGTTTGAATCGTGTCTTAGATTGTTGGTTTCATTGTTGGAATTGTTCTGGTGAAGGCTAAAAGTCGTGGACTGAAAACCCAAGTCATACCGGTAGGAGTTTTGGCCCTACCGGTAGAAATGCTGTCCAGTAGAGTCATTTTTGTGAAAATGTGGTCTCCTACCGGTAGGAAAAAGTGTCCTACTGGTAGGAAATGAAAAATTCAGCATTTTGGCAAAATTTCGGAAGGGCATAACTTTTTCATCCGAACTCCGTTTTGGGCAAATTTTATATCAAAATTCATGTGCCGGAAGTCTACTTTCCAATGGTGGTGGTCTCATCTCCTAATTCTTAACTAATAAGATTTGGTAGCCAAAATAAGATAGATATGTTCGTAGATGTTGGAAAATCCTTTTCCTTAGAATCTTTTGGGTGAGACACGGGTGTTCTTAAGTTCTCCTGTGTACTAGTTAAATGGGTTGACAAGGCTAGTGGTATACTTAATGCTTGGAAGTGGTCGTTGGGTTCCGTATGAGTCGTTTGACACCGAAACGAAGGTTTAGAGAACATAAGGGATACAAGTAGGCAAAAGTCGTATGTGTTGACATGTGATGTGAGAAACGAATGCGCAGAACATTTCTTTGAGTTAAACAACACGAGGCGCGGGTACTTGAGACATTTCCTTGTGTTTGATATGTGGTATACCTCTTACGTAACTTATACGATTTTGCGAGTTGCAAGGTGAAAATCTATGAATCGTTGTGAGAGAATATCTTTTGATATGTGAGTGCTTGTATGGTGATGAGAAACTAATAACGTTATGATCGTGAGTTGATTGAGATGAAATTGTCCATACTACCTCTTTGTGAGTAAGTCTTTGTTGTGAATTCATTATATGTGATTAAGATGAATGGCTGAGTTGTGAGGTGAATTGGAGGAATGGTGGTACGGTGACCTATACTACGTGATGTGATTTAGTTCCTTTAGTGAGGAAGGTATTTATAAGGAGTAGCGGGACTCCATAAATAGCTCGGAAGGAGCATTTGTTTATGACGTGTGATGTGGGATTGCAACAGTGACATATATGAGTAAACGTAAGTGTTTATTTGATGAATATACGAGAGAAGTGATTGGTTGCTGAAACAACATCATTGAGTCATATATCAACAGGTCTTTTTTTTAAAAACATGTGACGTTATGACTAAAGTGAAGTCGATGAGCAGATAGAGTATTCGGAATAGGATGTTATGCTTAGCCTACAGTCCTGATGTCTAGTGACGGTACTTCATCTATGTCGTCGATATTGGGACAATCACTAGTCATGTTTTATTTCTACTTTGAGATACCTTACCTTGTTTCCGTTATTCATTCTACTTGTCATCCCATTTGCATATAATGGTTGTGTAGATTTCTCTACTGGGCTAGTGTAGCTCAACCTATCATTTTTCAGGTGTGAACCCGGAGCAGTAGAATGGAGTGAAGTACATGCATTCAAGTGCATATTTTTGAAAGAAGTGGCAAAGGAGACTCATGGACTTTTGATGAAATATGTTTTGGGAATGTAATAAAACCTTAACTCTATTTCTTTTTATGATGTAATATATTCAAATTCTTGGAGTTGAATCTGTAATTTTAATGATTAGAACATGGTGTGAACTCTTTTGGGGTATTATGTAAGATAATGTAAGGGGTTTAATTTATGAAAAGCTATCTATATTTATGTTGAAAATCAGGGGCGTGACACCAATGGTCTTCTAAATTTAAAATGTGCATTATTAAGAAGATGGAAAAAAAGAAGGTCCCAATATTGATGCAAGGACCGCAAATTTCAGATGCATTATATATAAATTGCACAATTCCAAACCAAACCAAACCGACTTTTATGTCTCAATAATTTGGGATCGGCTATATGAGTCATTTTATTTTATCAATTATAGAAAATCTTTCATTATTATTTCCGTAGAAAAATTCGAATTTGGAAAAACACTTTTATTTTATCACCTTTACGTGTACACACGAAGCATGCCTTAGACACTCCTTCCCACAACCCTCTTCCTCCAATACGAAATTGCACTCTCCTTGACAAACGCCCGCGATTCATATTTGGATAACGATATTGAATTAGAGAGGTCGAGAGGCCCCGGTCCAATGCAAATCATTTGGCCATGGGCCAACAAAGAACAAGTGAGAAGTGTCTTCAACGCCAGCTAAACCTCAGAAACCTAGGACAGGAAAAGTGATAATTAGATTCCAAAAATGTTGGACGGAATACGATGAGAAGCGTACGCAAAAAATGACACGTAGTTAAGAAGCTATTGAACATTTGAAATTAGTATTCTCGAGACATTATCAATCAAATAAATGACTCATGATGCAATGCAACGGAATAAACGAAGAAAAAATTGAATGAAAGACCCATGACCCATTCCTTTCATTTTTAGCAACAAATCTCAGTTGCCTTAAACATAATTTGTCTCCTTCTGCTGTAGCTAATGCTAGCATAATTTGAACATAGTAAATATTGACAGGCTACGTCGAGTAGAATTGTTGTGCTAGGCCATTTAAGTATCTAGAGAGAAAACCAATGTTAACTGGACTAGTGAAGAAATCTGATGGTTTCAAGGCAAAATGCATGATTTTTGTTAACTGAATAAGAAAGTGTTGCCGTACCTACTCCTTGATCACACTGGAATTCTAGATCTTCAACCTCCATGTACTCCACTTCCAAGAAGAATGTTCTTGATCTTATGCAAATCAGTAACAACATCATTGATGTCCGGTCGATCTGTTGCTTGTTCTTCTGAACAAGCGATTCCAACTTGAAGTAGTGAAATCAAACACTACTGATACTTTTGGTTGCCTCGCCAATTTGTCTTTGTGGAATCCATGTTGGGTCGAAAATGCTCTCCACTGATTTGGGTGGGGCCATCTTAGCAAATTTGTGGAGTGTCAGATTATCGGTAAACATGTCATCTATAGGTCTTTTCCCGGTGAACATCTCCAACAAAAGTATGTCATAGCTATACATATTGCCAGAAGTTGAGACCTCATTTCCCCCCAGGGTTTTTACGCCCCAATGGGTGACGGGAGGGGAGGGATTTCTTCCCCTCGTTGGGTTTTCCCATCTCCCGAACTTAGATCTCAGAGGTTTTCACTCCTTCCTCCTTCACCCCCATCCTCCTCCTCCCTAAACCACCACCCACCGCCCCTCCTCTACCTATTCCACCGTGTACTCCAATGGCTTTTGGAGGTAGTGCCTTGTAGATTGTGGTCGTGTTGTGTTAATATTTGATCAATAATGCATCTAAAGTAGCCACAAAAGCATCCAATTAGTAATCAGAAGCCACGAGCATAGCTTGTCTATTTTCACTCCTCTGCCACTCTACCTTTGAAATCATGTATTGTGATCTTATAATCAGCACAAATGCTGATGAGATTCCTCGTAGGGAAGTGAGCATACAGAACTAGCAAATCAGTACCTAGCTAATTGAACTAGTGTACAAAAATGCAACTGCTAACAAAATTCCCACAATTGAACAAGTGTAAAAATTGAAGTAACATATTGAAATGCTTGCTCGTACAGGACCATGCAACGACTTCTCGGTACAGCAAAAACCTTGTGCTTAAGCATTTGCATGCGGTGTAGCGGTGTAAAGCAGTGGTGTATAATAGCATTTTCATAACAAATTCACCTAGGCACTTGGAAACAGGTTCACTGTGTATCCAAAGCAATATTGGCATTTGCCCGTTCTAGAAGTACATGAATTGTCGGTACTTGATCCTATCCTTATGTGGCCAAGTTCTTCTTTCCTCTAACACCAAATTTTGATGGAATGAAGTGCCGAAACCAAAGTAAACCATCAAACTTGACAGGGACCCTTGGTCATTTTTCACCACCTCAGGTCAATCTCTCCTTAGGATGAAACTTCTTTTGCATTTAGTTCATATGAATCGAATAAAATAGCGTGTCTGTCCACAATTTGTCACTTTTTCATAATATTGGCCTTGATCTTTGCCATCGTTTCTAGGGGTTACAAAACAGCTTTGGATCCTCTGTCAAGATTATCGGTCACACTTCCCTGTTCGACACTTCACGTGTTCACAAGTGTCCACCAATTAAACTTTCCTTGAACTCCGTTGAAATCACTATGGTTCTTCCTTTAATCCCATTTTTGTGCTTGGTGATTCACTACACAAATTGAGGAAAATAGTGATTTACCTAATCCCAATGGAAATATTATTTTCCATATTCAAAAAATAAGTACTCCTCTGTTATTCACGGAAGCATTCAGCTAATTTCTTCCCCATCACTCATTAGTGATCGATTAGACTAAGTTTTAATTGGCTTTTACTCTGAGTGGTGACTGATGTTGCAGTTTAGCAGTGGATTTGCATCTAATTTCATTAGGTTAACAGTCGGGGACATATTCAGTGGGAAGCTAATTAGGAGTTGAACTGGCCTAAAATTCTAATGAGTCAAGACTTGGTGACAAACTTGGTGCTGCTCTAGTAGACTAGCACCATAAACACTGCCTATTCGTGGCCTTACGCCCACCTCACCGGCAATTCCAAACAATAATGATTCCATACTTTGCACACTTCAACCATGGTCTTCCGCTGGTGTAGAAGATCGAATGTGAATCACCAGGAACTGATCCACCAAAGCAAGTTTTCCATGTCTTGACTTGAGTACCATGCGAGAAAAATAGGTCTCAACAGAGATTTCCCATACCTTATCTTTGAACCTTTCTCACAATTGTCAAAATGAGCCATAGAAACTTCAGGGGGATCCGGACGACATGACCAAGAAAAACCCGTCTGGTTCAACAGTACTGATCAAGTTGACCTTGCATACATTACCATTCTCACATGGATTGCAAGTATAAAAAATCTGTAGTTCTTCAGTCTTATTGCCAAAAGATAAATTCATCATGCCATTCCCACAAGGAATGAGAGAGCATTTGAAGTAGCAAGGAATGGACGGCCTTAGATGACAGGAATTTGAGTATTTGGATTTGGCACAGGTTGTGTACGTGTGTCGAAGACAATAAAATCAACGAGAGTAAAATTTTCCCCCTTGAAGTGTTATCGAAGTCGAGTTAAGCGCACCGAGTTCTAACTGTTCATAAACTGAACAAGGCACAACGAATAGTTCTTTCTCAAGGTTACATATAAGGACAACAATTTTCATATGCATTATAAATTGCAAAATTCAATTTCTGAAAATCTTTAATTGTTATTTAATTTCAAAATTTTGGATTTGGAAAATACTTTCATTCACGTAGTTTTTAATTCAGATTATAAGACTTAGTCAGTCACGTTCCGTTTTTATCCGAACGTTTGCCCTACCGCCGACCCAGACCCGAACTAGAGATTTTTAATCCAAGTACATTTTTCCATTTGTCTTACGTTAATAGCCGAAGGCCAAATCAGTATTTGGCTTCTCCAACCTATTTTGACCCCTACAGATCAAGGCCATGATCACCACCACTCCTTGCCACCCTTTCAGAAGTTTATGTGGATAGCTTGTCTATTTTCACTACTCTGCCACTCTGCCTTTGAAATCATGCATTGTGATCTTGAAATCTACATAAATGCTGACGAGATTCCCACAGGCAAGTAAAAAAACAGAACTAGAAAATCATCTAACTTGTGTATGAAAATGTTACTGCAAATCGAATTCCGACAATTGAACATATGCAAATATTGAAATAACACATAAAATATGCTACTTCTATTAAACCGACGACTTTTCGATATAGTAAAATCCTTGTGCTTGAGCATTATCACGCTGTGTACAGCTGTGACGTAGTTGCATTTTCATAACACATTCACATTGGCCACTCAGAAACTGGTTCACTGTCTATCCAAAGCGGTACTATTGACATTTGCAAACGCATAGATTAATAAAAAGCAAACTGTCAAATGTGACAGGGATCCTTGCTCATTTTTCATCACCTCAAGTTTTGCTTTCTGGTCATATGAATCGAAAGCATTCTGGTCATATGAATTGAATAAATAGCGTGTCTATCCATATTTGCACTTTTCATGAATGTTGTACCTCTAGTGAAAAGAAAAATGAAACAACAGAAAGTGAACTCTGAATTCTGCTGATAAGTAAAAGAAATCTTTGCTATATAAGCTACCTTATCTGCTATACTAGATGCTAACCACCATCAGCTTTCCTGTCCTACATTGTTATCAAATTTGAATCAATATTGAGTACAGGCTGAAAAAAGCTTCACTAACGCTGTGTTGGGATGCGAAGTTCATGGGTGATTCAGGGGTTGAAAGAATAAGATAAAGGAAAAGATTGAGTGGGAGGATAACGGTTCCGGACTTCTCCACTATTTCGTTTACCTTGATAAATCCTTCCTCAATGCTAAGTTCTAAATACAGCTTGACACCAATATCATAAACAATAAAACAAATAAACAAACAAACAAACAAACAAAATAGAAGGAAAAAAAAAAAAACCACTCGCTGATTAAGTATTTCTTGATCCCGAAGGACATATTGCTGGACACGAAGTATCCCAGCTTGGGGATTGCTTCAATTTTTTTCTCCCTTCTATGATCTGTACATACCATTCGCAGTATCACAGCTATCTTAGTATCCTTTCCCTCTGTTCCATAAACCACCTAACAAACACAGATTAGAGTAGTATAACACATGCTGAATGGTACGAGCAAACCGTGGAATCCATAGCCTACTTAAACTACAGAAGTAATAAGAGTTAAGACAGGATCATCATACCAACCATAGCCTTATTAAAGTACATTTATTCCGGAAAGTTGCAAACTCAGACAAACTGAAAACGTTAAAGAAACAGAACCGGAAATTACAGCATAGTATACTGCGATAAGTCTATGAAAAACAGCAGAAGCAATTGATGCATAACATAGCTATTGCTCAAGAAGTGTCTTCCACGCCAACTACACCTTAGAAACCTAGGACAGGAAAAAGTGAAAATTAAGATTCCACAAATGTTGGACGGAATATGATGGAAAGCATAAAACAGGACACATAGTTAAGAAGCTATTGGACATTTGATATTAGTTTTCTCGAGACATTATCAAATAAGTGACTCATTATGCAAGGCAACCGAATAAATGAAGAAAAAGTTGAATGAAAGATCGATAAAGCTTTCCTTTTGTTTATAACCGCAAATGTCAGAGCTGTCTTGAATATAATTCATCTCCTTCTGCTGTAGCTAATGCTAGCATAGATAACATCTTTTTTTCAAACATATATAGTTAATTGTGACCACCTAGGCAGGACTGGCCCAGGCAAAAGGCCCAAGAGGCCTAGGTCTTGGGCATCCAAAAAATTTCAAATTTTAGGGGCACTCCAATATTATTTGTTCGTATTATAATACAAATGTCTTTATGCCTTTGCTAGCTTAGTGGTAAGTTGATTTTAGTCCGCATGGAGTGTTTGAGTTCGGATCTTCTGGGCAACTTTTTATTTTTTGAAAAGTTTTTTCTCCAAAAATAATGCTATCGTAATTGTCAGGTTTCAAACCAAGTCAAGTAAAATTCAAGCCAACCACTTTGGCCGCTGGTGACAAAGCAATTAACATGCTTTATAAAGTCTAAAATAGTTATATAAAGAAACATTTCTATCATTGTTGTTTAATTCTAAAATACGTAGAACACCACCCGAAAATTTAGCCTTGGGCATTTAAATCCCTTGGGCCAGCCCTGCACCTAGGTCAAGTAGAATAGTTGTGTTAGGCCTTATGTCTTTAAGCATCTACAATAAAGAAATCCGATGGTTTCATTGCAAAATGCATGATTTCGTAAGTGAGTAAGAAAGTGTGGACCTACCTACTCATTGATCACACTGCAATTCTTAGATCTTCAACCTCCACGTGCTCCATTTCCAACAAGAATGTTCTTGATCTTTTGCAAATGAATGAGAACCTCATTGATGTCCGGTCGATCTGTTGCTTGTTCCTCTGAACAGGCGATTCCAACTTGAAGTAGTGAAATCAAGCACTCGTGAATCTTATGACTGTTGAGAGAGCTTTGATTCCGAACTCCGCTGATACTTGTGCTTGCCTGGCCAATTTGTCCTTGCGGAATCAAAGTTGGGTCCAAAATGCTCTCCACTGATTCGGGTGGCACCATCTTAGCAAATTTGTGGAGTGTCAAACTATCAATAAACATGCCATCTGTAGGTCTCTTCCCGGTGAACATCTCCAACAAAAGTATGCCATAGCTATACACATCGCCAGATGTTGAGGCCTCATTTCCCATGCCATACTCTACAGTATGTGAATCGTAAATTATTAAATAAACTCATGAATACTGTAGAGACCCGTGTTTTTATTTATTTATTTAATTTTCTTTTAGTGAATTACTTATAATGTGATTATGTGCGCTTATAATTAATAGTGTTATTAGTCGCATTTTTTTAGGAATGCACATACACATATGTAGACATTCACTTGACAGTGTTCAAATTCTTAGGCCTTTGACCGAGTACGTTAGGATGTATATGTGTTGTATAGTGGGTGGTGTTAGAAACTTTTGGGACTAATTATTTATTTAATGGTTAGTTTTGGGGGTCTTTGTGTGAGGACTTATAACCTGGAAGTAGTAAAATAGCATCTTGAGGGAGAAATAGTGTAATTCTTACACCCATTTAACACAGGGGATCAACACTTTTTTCTTTTTCTTTTCCTTTTCCCGTCTCTCTCTTCTCCCTCTCGAATGTTCTTCTCTCTCTCATTTCCACACCTTCTCTCTACAAATTAAGGGACCAAACGGCATTCCCGTGCAAAACTGAGCCCGAATTCGTAATCCTCACGGTGAGAGCTTCAATTTCGGGCAAAATTGGGTTTATGTCTCTTATGAGGTTGGATTCTTGCTAATAGCATAGATATGGAAATATCTAATCTAATATATAAAGGAAGAGCATCCATTTGGTGTCTACATGTCATGTATTTTCATTTCCAAAATTACCCATTAAAAATTCATAAGCAAATATGTTAATTGACATAGCATTTTTGAAGGCCTGTCATAAAAGCGATTTTCAAAACTACGCCCCTTAAAAAATTCCAACTGCTCTTAACCCAACCCTTTCACGAAGACTCATTTAACCGTTGGGGTAAAAGTTGTAAAATTAACATACCCCACCCAACTGCCCACACGGCCACACACGCACACCCCACGTCTTCTCCTGAGAGGGTACTGTTGTATTCTCTCTTCTTCGTATTTGTTTTCCTCTACATACAATTGGTTGATGTCCTCAAAAAACTGTGATCACAAAACCCATCAATTAAGCTTGCTTTTCAATCCTTGATTATGGGTTTCTCATTACCAATTCTGAGGCCATCGGAAGTAGCATATGGACTAGGACGGAACCAGGATTTTATCTTAACAGTGGCGAAATGAATGTTAAAAAAATTTAGTGGTGGCGAGACTATATAAGTTGAACATTTTTTTATACATATAATAAGAAAAATGATTTTGTCACTCCCTTTTTTATTAACGCCACTCTTCTGCAAGTGTATTTTTGGTGCAAAAATATACTTGCAGGGGAGTGGCGTTAACAAAAAAGGAAGTAGTCAAATCAGCAGCCTATAATAATTGCATTTTCTAGACCCCTTCTGGTCCCATCCTTGCATGTGGATAACTGTTCTTCCGTTATAATTTATTGCTCACAAGGTTTATTTTGACCTCATCCTCCAACATTTGCTTCCATTTTTTGTTATTATTTTTTTCGTTGGAAAAGTGACTGTCTGACTGATGGTTTCTTTGAAACTGGTCGGATATAATACATGTTTCGTTTCTCATATACACTTGAGAAAATTTCAGATATATTCTTAATGTGCTATTATCCGGTTATGAAATCATTTTGGAACCTGTGGAATTTAGGATGGGAGTGGAACAAAAAACATATGTGCTTCTACATATGTGAACTATAGGTCGAGCACACGCGATACGTATACAAGTTGAATTTTGATGGCGCTTCAAAGGATATGGGGAAAAGAAAAATATAAGAATGAAAAAATTTAAATTCCACCCGACGGTAGAAAAAACACCATGGTGCTTCAAAGACGGGGAAAAGAAAAATACTAAGAAAGGAAAAAGTCTAAATTCCATACCGACGGTAGGAAAAACACCATCAAAATCCGGTTTGCACACGCATCGCGTGTGCCTTAGCCTCTAGTATATTGTAATTGTGCTCCTAATCTGTGAGTTTTAGTTATATTTCCTCCATAATTTTATGAACCCTAGTTTGTTTCTCTGCGAATGTTGCATATGGGTGTGTATAGATGTAACGTTTTCATGACTATGGCTATTTGTTTCATGACATATATAGCTGGTGTATGTGTGGAACATCTCTTAATTAGTTAAAGAGAGTAACTGTAATATAAATTATATTTGATTATTATTATCTCATGCCTACAATGTGTTCGGTTAAAATGCAGCTGGATCGGTATACTTGAAAATCCTTGGGGATTATTATTGGATTTTGATAGCTTCATTTCAACTTTGGTTGAGTTTCTTTGATTGGAGTGTAAGGGTCATAAGTTTGAGTGAAATTGTTTGACAGTTTTAGGTTTGTAAGAGCATCCGCATTGCGATAATCAAAACTTGCCAAATCAGATTTTGATTATTCATTTAGGAGTTGTTAAAATTTGCAACGTCAAGTTCCACATTGTTTATTTTTTGCCCATAATCAAAATTGAGTTGGCAAAAATTCAAATCTAACGGTCAATATTTTTCTTCTCAATTTAATAGTCTACATTGAATGTCATTTTAATAAAATAAGTGAAAGTGGAGAGCGTTTGTTAAAATTCATAAAATGATCAATATTGTTAAATACACAACCACATGCCAAAGTGGAGAGTGAGTTTCACCTACCAATAAAGCGTTTGCTTTATGGAAAGTAAGTTTCGCTTTCTCATGATGGTTGTACTTGATTGAAATGATGCGGGGTCTAATAAATTTGGTTATTAGCAAAAGATTGCTAGTTTTGATTATTCAAATATATACAATTTTATGAGTTGCTAAAAGATTGTTAAGTTTGATTATTATAATGTGAGCGATTTTTTAAGCACATATTGCTAACTTTAGCAACTTTTTAATTTTAATTATTACATTGCGAATGCTCTAATGTCTGTGTGGCGGTGGTACCCTGGGAAAACACACAATCGGTGAAGATTCGGAAACTTGCGTGGTGTAGGTGGCCTTTTCCTTTGGGTTAGAAGTCGGAAAATGAGACGCGAGTTTGGAGTGCGACTTAGAATGACATCCGGAAAGTGGGTCGGCTTATAACTTACATTGTTTTGGGGTAGATTCAACAAGCTTCAATTTGGTTTGACTACGGCCGTTATTTGGGAACTAAGATTTTCCATGTTGGAGCGAGTGATTTGATTTGGTCCCGTAATTGAGAAGTAATGTTGCTTCTTCTGTATTAAGAGGTGCTTTATTTTATTTGTTTTATTGTTTGGTATTGGAGGTCCTTCTCACACCTGAAATACTTGGAGTTACCTCGAAGGTATTAAAACTCCTGCTCTTGTATATATTTTTGTTGGAAAGAGGATTTTGAAGCTCTATTTATACTATGGATTTTTAAAGTTTTACTCCATTATTTCTCATGAGTTTAAAAGAATGTACGTATGTGTGGTGCAATTTACTTGCATTTTCTTATCTGCGCTATTAGCACGATTCCTATTGAGTTTCAACTCATGTTGTGTAAACTAAACATTTTTCAGGTGGAAATGACTACCCGAAGGCTTGAGAGAGCCTATGTATTTTTCTACAATAACCTTTGAGAGCTACATGGTCGATCTTCTACATGTGAATGTTCATCTTAATTATGCAAGGCATTTTAGGCAGGGACTAGAATTTCTTTTGGTATATTGTAAAGTTTGTAAGCCTAGTTAGTAAAGCTAATTGGGACCCGTAGTTATTCTGGCATGTAATTAGCCACCATAAACCTTTATTTCCGCACTGGTGATGTAAAAATTTTGCAAAACTATGATGATATTGAACATCTTTAGACTCTCTTTCTTAGATTCTTATTGGTATAATTTCTAACCATGTAATTGAAATGTTTATTTTTATTTTAAAATATTGTTCGTAAATTTTGGGGTGCGCCAAGGAAGCTTGGTTAAAAATATATCAGAGCATGGTAATGTGCCTTGAGCACTCAATAATTTATAGTGATACAACATTTGCTTCTTGTAGTTATGCATTGAATCGAGGTGTACAACTTGAACAATATGATCATAAGAAATTAACGGATTGAAGGGATGTTGGAAATTGCGCCTTTGAGAGCCAAATGATATGGTAAGGAGAAAAACAATGAAAAAACAACTAGCTTTATTAAAGTGATTGATGAACCTGATTAAAACCAGATGTCTATCAGCCCTAAAGAGTGTTGGTAGTGGTTTTGCATAGCAAAAAATGAATAGTTTTTAAGAGGCATATTTACCTGGAGGAGCATAACCAACAGATCCCATCATGCCAATGGAACTTGATTGATTTGTAGAAGACTCATCAGTGGCTTTGAAAACGAATCTTGCTAAACCGAAGTCAGCTACACGCGCCGTCATTTCATTGTCCAAAAGAACATTGCTCGGCTTCAAATCACAATGAACTATTGGTTCCCAGGAATGATGATGAAGATAATCAAGAGCAGAAGCAATATCGATTGCAATATGAAGCCTTTGTAAAAGGTTTAAACTCCTTAGCTCCTCACGCACATCATCTTCATTTCCATTTGGATGCAACCACTCATGTAGGCTCCCATTGACCATGAACTCATAAACTAGAGCTTTGAAATCATTACCTTGATAGTCAATACTCGAACATGCTGTAAGAATTCTTACAAGATTTCGATGTTTGATACTCTTCATGGCTTTACACTCGGCAATGAAACTCTTTGAGGCACCACAAAATTGAAGGTTTAGAACCTTCACTGCAACAACTTTTCCACTTTGATCAAGAATTCCTTTATAAACTGAACCAAAACTACCCACTCCAATTAAGTTGGATAAGGAAAACCCATTAGTAGCTCGAAGCAGACTTTGGTAGGACAATTGTGGGAATGAGTTTCCTAAAATTCGGAATGGGGGTAATTTTGTTGCCTTCCTAGACCAACAAAGATAAAGGACACCCAGCATCACAAGTACTCCTAGAAGCCCAATTGATACCGACAGTATTAATTTCCCAATAAAAGTGAATCCTTTCCTTCTAGAGTTGCAACTGCGCAGCTCCAATTCAGCTATGCCCCCACAGAGCTTGTTGTTTCCTCCAACAGAAATGACAGTTGCATTCTTAAATACACCTTTTTTTGGTACTGAACCCTCAAAATCATTAAATGACAGGTCTAATTTGTTCAAAAAGATGAAGCCAACCAAGAACTCTGGGATTTGTCCTGAGAAATTGTTGTGAGAAAGATTTAATTCTTCCACACCTCTCAAATTAGCTAAGGTTGCAGGAAGGTTTCCCTAGAATTTGTTGCCATCAAGGTATAGTAGTCTTAGTGTTACACAGCTGCCGAGAGTGCTTGGAATTCTACCAGACAGTGTGTTCTCAGAAGCATTAAATTCTTCTAAATTTTTTAAGTTTCCTATTTCTACTGGAAGGTTACCAGCTAAATTGTTGTTAGTAAGATCTAGAAACAACAGTGATGAGATGCTGATAACTTCTTCGGGTATGATACCACTAAGGTTATTTCGACCAACATATAGTCCTTGTAATTGTTGAAGTTTCCCCAGACTTGAAGGGATGTTGCTTTGGAGATTATTTTGAGACAAAACAAGTTGAATTAAAGAAGTTAATGCTTTGTTTGGATTGAGATTTGAAAAGTGTTTCTGAAAAATAGTAGGGGTAATGAGTGGAGAGAGATAGAGAGAGAAAGGTGGAAAGTAGGGGGAATCTAGGGGGAATTTTTTGAAAAATTCTTTTTGAATCGCGAAGTGAACAAGGCATAAATTTGCAAGACATGATGGGATCTCCCCATAGAAATTGTTCCCATTGAATTCCAATATCTGTAGCTTTTGAAGCTTCCCAATATCAGCGAGAATGTTACCGCTTAAACGGTTGTTCTGTTGGGAAAATCGGAGCCTCGCGCTCAGACTCGCAACG
>BPLS01024700.1:0-19360 GCA_019656275.1 Rhododendron kiyosumense | reverse complement strand
GGGGTACGCCACTTCCTGTGTGGACTAGTGACGACGGCGAGGAAACAGTAGTAATGGATTCCATTGATAAACTTGAAAAGCTTTCTGGTGTAAAGGTTAGCTCTCTTGTTTGGATATATCAATGTCTAATTCTTATCAGTCAAGTCTTAACATGATTTTGTATATTGCTTCATAAAGTAGCTTATAAAACCCTAAGATTAACATTAACCTACCTCAATAAAACGGTTATAGTAGTACTGTAGTGGTCTATTTGAATGGTCAGAGGAGGCGAGGAGAAGAAGGGACTTGGAGAAGGGAGAGCTGTGCATAGAATAGATCAATAGTTGTGGAGTACACATGTGACTGGCTGGGGATGGGTTTTGTATAATCCGCATAAGTCAGAGAGAGATGTCTTCCCTTTTCAAATTATATTTTGAGTTTCCTTGATGGTTATTTTTCTTGTAAAATCCCTTTTTGTGATTTTATTTCCTTTTTTGGGGGTTTTATATTGAAAAAAACAGAAGAATAAATTTACAGAAAAATGCCACATAAGAGAGAAACGATTAGGAGACCTCTAATTTGAAATGATACTATATTGCTATAGAATATAAAGATAATGGAAGTGGTATCTCCATCTTCTGTCTGTAAATGCTAGTCTAAATTGTAGAATGCTGCTTTTGTATTGTGTCAAGCCTTTTTAAGAAATAGATATGCAGTCTCAGAATGGCATGAGAACTATTTCTGCATCTGGTAATTGGCAATGCTGATTCCGTCTTGTAAAATTTCTCTTTGTATGTTCTGACCTTGGATTCTTGATGATGGAAAATGTGTTCTTCGCCTGGTTTTGTAACTCATGCTTTTTTGGTTCCATATTTTTTGCATATTTTTCCTTTTTTTGCCATATGTGATTTATTTAGCTTTACTAATTGCTTGTCTTTTCTTTCACGTACATTTACAGGTAGCTGACTTGCATCGTCACAAAATTGATCATATCAGTATCCCGTCAAGTCGTGGCCCTAGTTTTGGAGTGCTTCGACGCGTTGAGGATGTAAGAACACTAAATCTGTCTTTGAATTTTATGGTTCCTTGTTTTGCAGTTTTTTCCCTCCAATTCCCTCCAATAGTTAACTTGTAGAGGATGCCATCTAGTCACATCTCTGTTCTGAGCAGATTGTTTCCTGGTGTCACAGTGTATTTTTTATAATTTAATAGATGGTGTATTTTCCTTTTGAAGAGTCTGAATACTTGCTGTCGTAAATTACGTAGCTGGAGGAGGTTATAAGTGGCAGTTTTAGTCTAGAAAAGCTTTGTTTGCCATTTGGGGATGTTTTGGTCGTTGATCAAGATTTTTTAAAACTTTTTTTCATGCTTCCAAAAATGAATGCCACTAATTTCAAGCTCCAAGCCACGGAATGCATAACTTAAGTGAATGCCATTAATTTCAAGCTCCAAGCCACAGAGTGCGTAACTTAAAAGCATGTTCTAGGCTTCTAGCTTTTATCCATTTTTTTTTGTTTTATGTTTTAGAATTTGTGGTTTCTGGTTTCAGGTGTTTGATTGTTGGTTTGAGAGTGGATCGATGCCATATGCATATATCCACTATCCATTTGAGAATGTTGAGCTCTTCGAGAAGAACTTCCCCGGGCATTTCGTGGCTGAGGGGTTGGATCAAACTCGTGGTTGGTTAGTTTCTTGTCATTTGTTTGTGTACTTAATCTCTATTCCCCTTCTTGTACAAGGGTTTCTATCCTGCTAGTTCCTAGATTAAGGCTTGTGAATTTGGGGTTGTTGAGTCCTACTTCCACAGCTATCCATGGGTGAACATACCGTAATCTTTATTAGCAGTTCCCTACATCACGGCGGCTTCTTAATGAAATTTATGTTACTTTTGATGACCCAACCAATATAACTGCTGGAACGAAACATCAAAAGAACAAACCCGTAGTTGAAACATTCTCTGAAATCAAACGGACATCAAATGTAAGAAGGATGAACAAAAATGATTTTTGCTCAACGTGGAATATCTGCCACAATGTTTCCTAAGGCTAACCCCCTTTGTACAATTATGAAACCACCACTCAGTACACCAAGGGTTCTTTGTTTCCCTTCATCCGTACCTTCCTTTAGGAAGTCACTTGTCACTTGACCTTTTCTTTCATGTGGAGATTTAAACATCTCTATATGGGAAGAGGCATAATGCAAACCGGGGAAATTTAAAAATTGACAGGCTCGATCACAAGATATCCAAGAAACCAAAAGTGTCCTGCAGTGCTAGCAAGCATACAATTATGGCTGAGTGTATTTTACGTTACATCTAATCCAAAAAGGACCTGAACACCTGTAAAAATAATTATTTCATATCACAATACTTCCACACATGCGATGTTAACTTACTGCATTTTGAGCATGTGTTTAAAAACATTTCCCGTTCTTGTACTGGTGTCATCCTTGCTCTAGGTAACATAGGCTGGAACACAATGTAGTTTAGATTTGTATTTTGTAGTTACTGTGTGACTTGATTTCATCATGCTATTTGGGCAGGGTTTCCCCAATTGTATAAACTGAAACAGACTAAACAGGCTAAAGCTCACAGAAACATGAATTTCGAGATAGGTCATTATTCTCCTCACATACGTCAACTAAAAGTCCATTCAGCGGGAACAACTTGTCTAAAATCCTTAAGCCATAGACAAACTTTTAGGGAAAACCCACCCCACCCTTAGTAGTTTTCATTCAGTGGAGCTGAGGTGTCGCTTGTTAGTAGATAACTAAGAATAAGATAAATATCCACTCATATGGCTTCTGCAAGTTCTTTCATGTTTGTCTCAATGTTCTGAATACCGTACCGGTCAGGGTACCGGTTTTGCTACTGGTACGGTACGTACCGGTACCGGTCAAATACCGGGTACCGTTTCGGATTTATCGTTAAAAATATAAAATATATATACATTTAGTTATAACCTTATTTTTCTGCTACATAAAATCCTATTGAACTATTACTGTGTACAATTTAAAATAAAAATAAAAATAACATTTATTTTTAATACTATTCTAACTTTCTCTCTTACCACGTGGCTTATTCAGTTGTATTCCCAGAAGCGGGCCAAAACTGTGGGCTCAATAGAGTCAGAACCAACCACTGGTTTTCCAATCCTTGAACAGAACATCAAACACACACACTTCCTTCTCTCTCTCCTCACGCCTCTCTCTCTATCCCTCTGTGTCTGTATCTAACGAGTAACGACCGAATTAAAACCCATCAAACACACTTCCTCTCTGCGATTCGCTTCACTCGTCCACCGCATGATACCATGGGAAGTGTTCAAATCCGGTCTGGAATAGAACAACAGATTTGCTCTGATCAAGGTTACGCCGGAGAAGACCAAGAGAAGTCAGATGTTGCTCTGATCTTCTTCTTTTTCTCTCTCTCCCCTCCATTTCTCTATTTTCTTCTGGTTCTCTGTTTTGCAAAATACCGGCCGAAATTGCCGGTTACACGATCTCGCCCGGTATTGTCCGGAATGGCCGGTACCGACCGGTAAGGCCCGGTATTGAGGACGAGACGGTATTACAGAGCTAAAGTACCGGAATTTCACCAAACCGGTACGTACCGGGCCATACCGGCCGGTACGGAACGGTATTCACAACATTGGTTTGTCTGGCTAGAGCAAGGGTAGGAAAGGCAGCACCAACCAATTCCCGGTCAAGGGTAGCATTAGGCAGGGAACTGTCCAGAAAGATTCTTTGGATTGTTAGGAGAGCTCTGGTCGAGGACAGTGATCTCCCAATTCCTCAGTCTCTCTCTTGGAGCAGCTGGACGGAGAGTGCTGGTAACTGACTAACTGGGTTAGTAGTGCTCTGAATGGTTGCCACATCGTTGGGTTAGTAGTGCTCTGAGTGCTGGTACAGAGTTTATCTCAACCAATCTGTGAGCGTTGAATATAGTTCATTGGTACTCTTCAATGTTACCTTGGAGTGGCCCAGGTTTTCTTTATAGGATGGAATTGGGCTTTATCCTTTTCCTTTTCAATGCACAGGTTCTATACTCTCATGGTCTTGTCAACTGCGCTTTTTGGAAAGCCTGCGTTCAGGAATCTCATTTGTAATGGACTTGTCCTTGCTGAGGATGGGAGGAAAATGAGTAAAAAACTCAAGAACTATCCATCACCTATGGAAGTTATAGATGATTACGGGGCCGTAAGTAATTTCCAACTTATATTGCTAATGTAGGTTACAATAATTACTGGAATCATCCTGTCTCATTGGTCGTTTTATGTTTCCCCATGATACTTAAAAAATTGCTTGGATTCATAATGTCTTGACCCTTGTGCAGGATGCTTTGCGATTATACATAATTAACTCTCCAGTTGTGCGGGCTGAGCCTTTACGTTTTAAAAAGGATGGAGTTTTTGGTGTTGTAAGTATATTTTTTTCTTTTGTTTGCGAGTGACTCTATTAGTGCTCTCTTTCTAGATGTTTTAATGACCTTGAATACTTTTAATTTGCTTCAATATTTTGGTTACTTGTTATATCTCGTTGATCTTCAATTTCTCCTCCTTTCTACGTAGGTGAAAGATGTATTTTTACCATGGTACAATGCATATAGATTCCTTGTTCAGAATGCAAAGAGACTTGAGGTCGAGGGGCTTGCACCGTTCATACCTGTTGACAAAGTTACACTTCAGCAGTCATCTAATGTTCTTGACCAGTGGATCAACTCAGCCACTCTGAGTTTGGTTCATTTTGTCCAGCAAGAAATGGATGGATACCGCCTCTACACAGTGAGTTGCCTGTTAAGCATTACTGAGCATTCTGCAATTTTTGTTTCTTTTATAATTTTCGATGTAGTTATGCAGTGTACTTTCAACCTTTGTAGTATGTTCACTCTTGTTGGAAATGTGAAGCCGTAGTATAGTGTGGAAGCAAAGAGACTAGCTAGAAAAAGTTACTTCCATTCCTCAGAGAATTATGGGTCATTATCTGGACTGGCTAAGAGGAATTGCTGCTCAACTTCAGTTCTTTTGAAGTAGAAATAATATAATTCTAAAAAAAGGAGGAAAAGAAACGAGATTCTTGTTTGTAATTTTTACTCTGAAGGAGTGAAAGAAGTTGAAAGTTCCAAGTGACTGAGGTTGACGAATGGCTACTGGAGGATACTCTATCAGGACCACATCTGGCTTGTAGGAGATCATGCTTGAGTTGACCAAATTCATTGCTGAATTGATAGTTTTAATCTTGGTGGGAGTATTGCCTTTTGAAATAGCATATGAATGAAACTAAAAGATTGGGCCTAATATGTAGCTGAAAGTTACCTTCCAAGAAAAATGTAGCTAAAGAGGCCAAAGGGTAAATAACCTAGTACATAAAGTGAAAATTGAATGGTATGAAAGGAGACATGGATTTTGAAGAAACAATTCATCCTGATCTTGCCTATTCTAAGTTCCCAAAGGACATCAATGTTTACGTGCTACCTATTTTATTTTATTTTTCACTCTACATGGTACTGTATGAGTTGGGTGGCAAGCATCAGAACCTCTAGGGGTTTCGCATTTGGCTCTAGGTCCATGCAAGTTGAATCATATTGAGCGTGATCTAGTGTTTTATTATTTAATCACCTGTACACATTTTTGTCATTTATTACTTTAAGCTAAAGCCGAGCTTAACATTTGACAACTTAATTGTTGATTCAAGCACATTGATTGATGCATAGAAAGAAGTGCAGCGTCCAGGATTGTGAATATCAGACGTTATGTAACAGGATTTTCGACCTGATACTTACCTATGTCCGATATATGACTGTACCATTGACACCGATACGTCTCCTGGTACTGCATCGCATCTTTTTCACATCCAATTTTTTCTTAGGTTAAACTTTAGAAGGCATAGGTTGTACTAAGTTGGCAGCTAGGGTTTTTTCGTTTTACTAGTATGATACTGTAACCACTTGGTTCATGTGCTTTGCCCAAGATGGTGGAGTTCTTGGTTTGTGCACCATTGGTGCTCTGTGTTGGATTTATGCCAGAATGAGAAGGTTTGTTTACTTTAAGTATCTGCTAAATGTTAGAAAAATAGGTTCACTGGGGGTCACATTCTTTACTGTGTTGAGGTTAACGAACTATAGGAAACTGTAGCACAAGGTGTTATAGGTGCTGTTTGGTTTTGCTTTTTCTTTCTGGGTCTTATGATGCAGCTATCTTAACAACGTTTTTAAATTTATTTGGCAAGTAGCATTCTGCACACGAGAATACCTATCCGTCTAAAAATATATGACAAGTTGATGGATTTTTTTGTGAAAGAGCTGATGTAGACTGCATTCGCAGTTTGTCATATTTTATTGTCCAAACTCTCGAGCTTTGGCCTGAATCTATATCCCTATTACTTGGTTTAGGTGTGGGCAGGCAGGTCTGATGAGCTTGACTCGATTTTGGCTTTTCTTTCGGCTTTCAGAGGATTAATATTTATATTTAACATTCAGGACCCGGCCACGGTGCGGGCACAAGCATTTTTATTGGTGCTGGCCTGAAGGACAGCTTTATGACCTACTCTAGTATATTTAAGACCTGAATTTGTGTAACTTGCTAGATTGAGCTGTTAAAATCAACTTTATCAAATTGAGAATATAACACTTACTTTTCAAGGCTTAGGATTGTAATTAAATAGACTGGAATACAAAGTTGCCCTATCTGGTCTCCGTAATAGGTGCATGTAAATAAAAGTTACTCCATATTGAATCCTTTAATCATGCTCCTATGTTTATACTTCCTCTTCGCAGGTGGTTCCTTATCTCTTGAAATTTCTCGATGACCTCACCAATGTATATGTTCGGTTTAACCGCAAGAGGCTTAAAGGTCGTACAGGAGAAGATGATTGCAGGGTTGCACTTTCGACTCTGTACCATGTATGTTGACAATGACTTCCCTCTTGTAAAATTTTGATTTTTTGCTTATTCAATAACAGTGCACTCTTTGAATGCTTTCTCATCCATCTTTGATTTTCTTTCGCGTTGATACCAGTTATAACTGTCGGGTTCCATGATGTGTTTTGGGACATCCATTTAGCAATTCCTATCTGGTCTCTGTATCATTTCGGTTTATCTAGAACTGAGTGGCCTAGATCTTCTTGTATGCATAACTCACGATGTTACAATATATATAAACTGATAGAATTACTAGTTTCTGGTAGCTACTCTTTTTCTTTAAATCGTGGCATTTGTCAAATCATGGATTTTAAAGATTAGGTGATCCGTTGTCTTAATATAACACAATTCAATGTATTGAATTGGAGGAGTTTTGAAAGATAAATGTAACCAAGTATATACGTTGTGTATCACAACTTCAGGGACGGAGGGAGTATGTAAAGTAACTGAATTGATTATTTGATGTGTCAAATGGAATCGTACGAGACGCATCGTGAATCGTCTGATTTTACTATGCTTCATGCTTTTGAGTAATTCACCCCTAGATATGAATTGATTCTCGGTGTATTTACGGATCATGAAGCATACGATTGTACACTTGTATCCTTGTGCACATTTGTCAACTTGGGCTGCATCAATTTTCTATGTTTCTTGGCCTTAGTTGTGGCTTTGTGCATGTGCATATTCCAAATATGGTCCCTTGCTATTCTTATTTGTAGCAACATGCGATGTGTCAGGTTCTTTAACGTTATGACTTGCTGTACTAGATGTTTAATTACTGGTAATTTACTTTTCTATGTTCACTTATTGTTCACCTATTCAACTATTGGTTACCTATCATCTTGATTCAAAGGAATATCTATTCCACATAAACGGACATGCCTACACGTAAAAAGAATGTCTCGTAATCTGGATTTGCATTTCAGGTGCTCCTAACTTCTTGTAAAGCAATGGCTCCATTCACACCATTCTTTACTGAAGTTCTTTACCAAAATCTGCGTAAAGCTTCTAATGGGTTGGAGGAAAGCATTCACTTTTGCAGTTTTCCCCAGGAAGAAGGGAAGGTATTGTCGATTCCTGCTGCATTAGTTAAGTCTGTTTTCTTGGGGAGTTTGGGTGGAACTTGTCTAAAGCCCTTTTGTCTTTTCAGGGAGGGCAACGTATTGAACAGAGTGTTAAAAGGATGAAAATTATAATTGATCTTGCCCGGAATATCCGTGAGCGTCACAACAAGCCTCTGAAAACACCACTCAAGTAGTTTTTGTGCCTTGTCTGATTCCACGTACTACTTTCATTCTGTGCTTCTGTATTTGCTTTCCTTATAACTGTTTCCTTTTCTATTATTCTATGTGAACTGCAGGGAGATGGTTGTAGTTCATCCTGATGCAGAGTTTCTCGATGATATAGCTGGAAAATTAAAAGAGGTCTGTCTCTGAACATCTGCAGTATTTAGAGTATGATATAATTGTATGTATTTCATTATTTGTGCTGTAAGTAGAGTCATACATTCACAGAGTTTCTTATTGGTGTACGAGGTGATATCATTGGCTTGTCTGGCATGTCTGTGGTGTGAATCAACTAGGATGTTTGAGTGTGCTTTTTTCTCTTTATTCCACCCTATATGCAGCATGGGAAACACAATTTCTCTTGTTCTTTCATGTTATGTTTATGCAATTTGTGACTCCGTTGCAGGCAAATTACCAATCTAAACTTGGCAGGGAAGGTTGTTCCTTTTCTCTTGACATGCTTAGGAATCTCTTGACATAGGAAACTATTGCCTCGCATAGCATACTATGAAAGTGTTCTGCAATTCTGTTCTGATGGAACCATGCTTTATTGAATAATGCTGAGAACCTAGTTTCGATTGAGATCTTAGATATATCTCAAATGGATATTTTGCAGTGTTTGAAGATTACTAAATCTACTTGGAAGTTCGGAACTATGCTCTATTTCTGTTTGATGATTTATGTGTTTTTGTCTGGAATGTTGTTCGGATTGAATTGCTTTTATGATTAGATATGTATGTGAAATCTTAGAGGTTTCAGACAGTATTGCAATATTTCATTAATTTCTTTTGGGTTTCTGAATGCCTTTTTCAGTGCTTAACTTTTTGGTTTTCTTATTGTTCAATTTTCTTTCTGTAGTTTGTGTTGGAGGAACTCAATGTAAAATCTATTGTCCCGTGCAATGATCTTTTGAAGTATGCTTCTCTACGAGCTGAGCCTGATTTCAGGTACTATTTTATGATTATGTTGCTCTCTCTCTCTCTCTCTCTCTCTCTCTCTCTCTCTCTTTGCTGAAGTTTGTCCTTGGGCTGTTTCCTAGTGTATTAGGTAAGCGTCTTGGAAAATCAATGGGCATTGTTGCCAAGGAAGTCAAAGCCATGACTCAGAAAGATATTTTAGATTTCGAGAAAAATGGAGAAGTTACCATTGCTACACACTGTTTGAAGCTGTCTGATATTAAGGTGCATTGTTTCTGGCTTTATTGTCTCACTGGTTACCTCTATTATGCACAAGTTCTTAGTCCATTTAGATTACGTATTAGTTCCATGGGAGCCACCTTTTATATTCTGACACTGGAATTAATTCGGGAATAGCACTTGAATTACCTTTTAGACATCAATTGTATTATTTCGCTGAATATTTACTTGTATCACTGAGAGCTGACATTCTTTTGACTTTTAGATCAACCGGGGTTTCCGGCGCCCTGATAACATGACAGAGGAGGAAATTGATGCTGCAGGAGATGGTAAGGATCTGTTGGGACATTATCTCCTCAAATACAACAGCAAATGATCATGAATTTCTTGACATTCATTTTCAATCACATGTTTAGGTGATGTTTTGGTGATATTGGATTTGCGCCCTGATGAGTCATTGTTTGAGGCTGGGGTTGCTCGTGAGGTAAATCAAAGCTGCTTGTGTTTACTTTTGTGACTTGCGGTTGCTCTCATAAGTAGGCAGTTGAGGGAGGGAGCCTTGTATACAAGTTCCGAACTTCAATAGAGTAGGTTTGTAATAGGATCCAAAAGTTATCTTGTAATGATGATTATAATCTTGAATTGTTTAGGTTGTTAATAGAATCCAGAAGCTACGAAAAAAAGCTGCCCTTGAACCAACTGATATGGTGGAGGTGTACTTCAAGTCGTTGGATGAAGATGAGTCTACCTCACAACAGATTTTGAATTCCCAGGTAACATCTGTGACCTTTGTGTATTCTAAATACTTTGTCCACTGAAATTTTGTGATATTAATTGCGAGAGTGAAAAACTGCCTCAAATCACATAGCGTATGCAGTTCTCTAGTTTCAATATTTCTAATGCTTAATCATAGGGTTTCAGGGAGTCCATTTTGACTAGTGTTTTTTATGAATCATATTGCTTCATTGCTTGACTGATACATTAGCCTTTCTCAGCCGGATGGTATTTGAGATTTTTTTTCTGATACGAAGTTTGGGTGAAAGGTGAAATAATGAGTTTGGCTTTTGAAAGGGTGAATTGCCACACATTTTAGTTCTTTTTTAACCATGTGCAGGAACAATATATCAGGGATGTACTTGGTTCGTATTTGCTTCCCTCAACCATGATGCCACCACATGCGGTGAGTTTCAGTAATACTTCTTAAATATGCTTGCTGTTCTTTCTTCTTCATTTCCATTTATGAAGAAATTAATTTAGTGGATCTTTGTGAACCAATGAAAGCTTAAACAAAGCATCATTAAATATTTTTTCCGTAAACTCTTTATGGCAGGATCAGTGATTCTTTTTTGTTGATAAATACATAAAATATTGAAACAATGAGAGAAGTTGGTAGCGTCTAGTTTCCTGTAGTCCTCTCCATTTGTCGTCTCCTTTAAATCCTTGAATGGCACATGTTGGTTGCTGTTTACTCATCAGTGATATTTCCTGGCCGTCTTCTTTTGACTTAGATTGCTAAGGCACCTGGTTTATGGACTAGTTTGCTGTTACTTGTTTCATCTCCTCAATCTTTCTACATTACAGTTGAAAAGTTTTAAATGCACAAGGATCCAATTCCAGTAGTTTTGCTGGTAATTTCGTTCATAAGAAAATAATTAAACTGTCCATATCATTTGCAGATCCTCTATTCCTCTTCCACATTGCACATCTCAAACTTATCAAGAAAGGAAAAATAGTTGTGGAAAATTAACTTAAAGACACAGTGTTCTACATTCACTTGGTCCTCACAAGCCAAGTGAATAAAATAATCTAAAGTACCTTTTGATATTGAAGGAAGTTATTGGCTATCATGTAGCAAAAGGTGTTGAATCAATTGTTTTGATGGTTGCTGAGGTGGTGATTTGAACCCCTGATCTCTTGAAATTTCTTTTGGTGAAATTGGTAATCTTTCGATGCATATGTGAATGTACATATAGGTTGAGGTTTGAGGGTGTTTGGCAAAATTTGCTGATGTTTCTTCTTGCTTTCATTATGTTGCCAAAGAATTCTGACACCAGTTGTAGATAGATATACTCATATATATTCTTGAAGCAAGTTCTTCGCATTGGCATACTCTGGTAAAAATTGCAGGTGATTCTTGCTCAAGAAAGCTTCCATGGTATTTCTAAGTTGGCATTTTCCATCACTTTGGCGAGACCCGCATTATTATTCAACTCCAATGCTCTTCTAGCATTATACGGAGGTAGAGTTTTGAGTTCCTCTTATATCTAGGAAAGTTGCCTCAGCTTTAAGCAACCTTGTAATGTTGTTCTCTCTCTCTCTCTCTCTCTCTCTCTCTCTCTCTCATTATATATTGTTGCAGAGGACACAAAGTTTGCAAATGGTTTACAGACGTATTTGCTGTCAAGGGATCATCATAATTTGAAGTCGGAATTTCATCTTGGGAATGGAAAGGTTTGTTCATGCCCTCCTATTAGAAAACCTTTCTGAAACCAAGTTTTTATTTTTTTTGATGAAATTCTGAAACCAAGTTTGCTGAAAATGTGGAGCTGATTTTATGCTTCCTGGTTATTTTCCTCTTTTCGTACAGGTTACAGTCGATTGCATTGAAAATCAGCCTGCCGTTGAAGTTGCATTGGGAGTACATGTGTTCTTGACGGTTGGGGATTATTTGTTGAGCGCAAAAGCTCACTGATTTCATTTTAGTTGATTGCATTTAAAATTTACCTATCATCTTATGGGAAAGAAGATAAACAGGGAAAAAGAAGTGTAACCCTGTGGAAGCAAATCTTATGGGGGTTTTAATCTTGTTTCATTTACTATATATACAAATCCGCACTTCTTTTTGCAGGGTAGTTAGGTGCAGGAATGTTGATGGTCGTAATGTCGTATATCCATTTCATTAGGTAGGCCTTTCTGTTGCCATGGTGGCACAAGATAGTTTTGTCTTTGCAGACTGCATTTTTTTCCCGGCGAAAGTCAGTAGTGTTTGTTGTAGTTAGTGAAGTTTGAATCATAGTCAAATGCATGGGCATACATGATTCCAACCGTTGGGCTACCACTTCACTTGCATTTGCAAATGTTTATTAAGGATGTTGCTAATTTAAAACTAGAAATTGTAATAGGAAACTTTTTAACGCATTCTTTTATTTACGCGCCATTATGTTGTCATGTGAATTGATATGTTAACGGTTTTATTGAATCACTTTTTTACACATTAGAAGGTAATTTAGTAGATTCATAGGTAATTTGTTTTTAAAAAAGTGTGCAGATTGTCTAAGAGGATTTCAAAAATTGATTCTCAACTAAAAATCATTTTCGAAGCCAAGTCTTGTTTATCCAATAGTATTACCAATATCACCACTTTTTAGGAAATTGTTTCCCAGTACAACTCTACCTCCGGGTAACTTCGGAATTTCGATAAGTGCAGGGTAGTATTCTTAGCTCGACCGACCCCCCCCCCCCCCCGGTGCGAAAGAGATCTGTTACTTCCTTTGGATTTCGAAGGACAAGGATGAGACTTAATGCCTGGGACTTCCCTCGTTCTGGGGAAGATCAAAATCTGAAGCTTTCAATTTACAAATGGACAAGTATGTCCAGAAGATGCAGGGATGGAGGCAGAAGCTCCTTTCTCAGGCCGGGCGAGAAATTTCAATCAAGTCAGTATTTCAAGCAATTCCTGCGCATGCGATGGAGTGTTTTTGCTTTCCGAAATCCTTCCCTGACCGCCTGAATTCTTTCGTTAGAACTTCTGGTGGGGGAGAAATCCGGAGGAGGGGTATTCGTCGGGATGGTTGGGATCACTGGATCAGAAACTGTACCAATCAAAGCTGAAAGAGGGCATGTGATTTCGTGATTCCCTGGGATTAAAGTAGGGGTGAAAGAAATACCGACGAACCACAAACCCATGAAAAAATTGACTGATCGGTTTGGTTTTTTGGTTGGATTAAGGGTGGGTTTGGTTTGGATCGAACTGAACCGATCAATTTTCAATTTGGTCTTGGTTATTTGAAAATTTCTCTGGATTGAACCGAACCAATGTACCTCAAAACCATAGCGATTTGGAATGATCAATCAAAGTTGTCCATCTTAAACCACAATCTCCACTCCCCCCCCCCCAAAAAAAATAAAAATTCTCAGCCGTCTGGCTCAATTTCAACCATCCATTTCAATCTTAAGGCCGGATAGAAAAACCTGAAAAAACAAATCAGACCGAACCATCCGAAACTGATTTATGTCCTTTGTTTTTTTCGGTCAGGGTTGGTTCCCGGCTACATCACCCCGAACCGATCGGTTCGGTCCCAAACTCTCCAAAAATTGAATTGAACTGACCAATGAGTTTTCCACAAATGAATAATTTGGATCGTCAATTGGGGACTACAATGAATTTTATCTCGCATCACATAAACAATTCGCCCATATCAAAGCACTCGATAACTTCTCAACGGGAATATGGACAAAAGACTCCGCTGTTTTTTTTTTCCAACATTGTATGCATTAATGCGGGTTAGAGCCTAAGAGAATGTATATAGGTTAACATTAAAAAGGGTTATAATTGTTTCCTTGGAATCTAAAGTGTCCTAGCAGATAGAGAAAGAGTTCTACTCTAAATTGATCAAATCATAGACAATATAAAACTCAACTTGTTGGAAGAGAGAACACTGGCCAGATAGTTACGTCATTCCTGCACAAATCCAGGGTTTTTTTTTTTTTTTGTTTTGTCATACTGTATATTTTAGTGGGATTAGCGAATAGCGAGGTGTTAGTATGTTAGTTAAGTGGGTTCAGAGACTATTCATAGCTCCAAGCTCCAAACCTGCTCCTGTAAGATTTGAACTCAGGTCACCACTGAAAAGAGAAATGAAACAACTAACTTGACAAGTTTAGTTTCTCAAATTCAAAGGAGTTTAAACGTACCGAATTGACGCCTTGAAGGCATTTCCGTACCATCAAAAAGAGAAAAAAAAAACGTACTGAATTGACAAGCGAAGGCGTGGGTGAAAGACTGGAGGAAGGAAAAACGAAAAAGAAAACAGCTTCAAAATCTTCCACATTACTGGGACCCGTCTAGGTGGAAAAGAGAAGAGGCCATGAGCATGCCACGACAAATAACAAAGAAAGTTTAGAAAATTGAGCTCTCCTTCTCTCACTATTTCCACAAGATGGGGACATTAAACCAATTATTACCCACACAAAGGAGAAGTTTTTCCGTGCCCGGTGGTCACGGGTCACGTGGTGTCAAGTACCGGCCGTCCAAACGTATTTTGGACGACTCAAATCTATTTGGCTAATTTTTTAGTGTAAAATTACCAAAACACTCCCTCAAGCTCAAACAGATTTAGGCCGTCCGGTAATTTGTTAGTATAAAATTACCAAAACATCCCTTCAAGCCCAAACAGATCTGAGCCGTCCAAAATACGTTTGAACGGCTAAGATGCGTGCTCGGCACCACGTGGTCTGTACCCACCCAACATTGAAAAATTTCTCCTCACAAAGTCTATACTCCCTATCATTCTAAAGTGAGTGACACCAAAGTTACTTAGCAAAACAAAAAAAAGTTTGTCACCAAGTAAGAACCAGACAATAAGAAACACAAAAGTAAAAATTACTATCCATCGAAAGTGGTCCAATACGACACAATGCATGCCTGGATCGCTAAACAACAATAGTACTCACCATGCCTACAAAACGTACCTCCAAAATAGCTGCTTTCAGAAAAAAAAATAGCAATGAAATAGCGATTCTCTATACCTCCAAAAATTAGAATATGTTTGTTTTAAGTCCCAAAATATGACTTGGGAAGACCAAAGCTTTTGCAACTCATTGTAGATAATAATCGATCGTACTGTTTACGTAATTGAAGTGCCAATTATGTATATTGACCATAAGGTCGTGAGGTCAAGGTCTTCGATCATCATAATGATATTGATAATGAGGTATCAGTCTATTTGAAGGCTAATTTAGACCACAACAAAACTCAGTCCATTATTTTATATTACTTATTTTTTATCTTATATATATGGTACCCTAGTATAGGACAATCCCATATGATCAATCCTCCACCGTCCCCTTTGCTCAAATCACATCCCCTCTCTCTCTCTCTCTCATGGATGCCAATCAATTTCCAGGCCAACAAACCCAGACACTAATTCCAGGTTTTGATCATTCTCCTCAAAAACCCAAAAGGAATAAGTATGCATTTGGTTGTGCCATTTTAGCCTCCATGACTTCCATCTTATTGGGTTATGGTAAGTTCATCACCTACTTAAATGCTCTCTCCAAAACGTCCATTCTTCTTTCAACACTTCAACTATACTTTCTATTCATTATCAGGATAAATAAATCAGTTGAGTTGATTTATTTTAATATTTTAAACTTGATCTGTTTGTATTCATTTGTGTACATAGCATTGCTCTATATCCTATTCGAATCTAAGGGTGCGTCGAGGAATACTCACGTGTGATTGGATAGTTTCTGAACGCATCTATATCCGAATTTACCTTTTTAACTTCACAAGGTTTTTTCTACAATACAAAAGTGCTCCCGTAGTACAAGGGTGCACTGTAGGGTGCAGTTCAGCATCCCGACCGTTCATTCCTACCATTAATGATTTGACTTTTCAAAAAGTATTTTACACGTACATGTAAGATAAGTACTTTTTTTTATCTGAACTATTGAAAACACTTTTGGATGATTGAAACGCCGAAGGTAGTGCACCCCGGCACTCCAGGTCGCCGGAGCCGGAAAAAACTTGCAAAATACTTACCCATGTAGCCAACACTTGACACGAAAATGAAATGCAGATGTTGGGGTGATGAGTGGGGCCGGACCCTTGATCAAGGACGATCTCAAAATCTCCGACGTCCAGCTGGAAATCGTGATGGGAATCATCGAGCTCTACTCCCTCCTCGGCGCGTACGCCGCCGGCCGGACCTCCGACTGGGTGGGCCGCCGGTACACGATCGTGATAGCGGCCGCAATCTTCTTCGTCGGAGCCCTCCTCATGGGGCTTCGCCACCAACTACGCCTTCCTGATGGTGGGCCGGTTCGTCGCCGGCGTCGGAGTCGGTTACGCCCTCCTTATTGCCCCCGTTTACACGGCCGAGCTTGCCCCGGCCGCCTCGCGTGGGTTTCTCACCTCTTTTCCTGAAGTATTCATCAACACTGGTAAGTATACATAACGTTTTCTCTCACATCCTATACAACTAACTTTCCTCCCCCGTCCAGAGCTGGAGAAATTTTTGGGTGAAAATAGGGTACGGCTGACGTGTACGTGCAACATTTATCCGAGTCGTCCAAACATGCAATCAACGGCTTGGATTGAAAGGTACGAACGAATTTGAAAAAAGGAAAAAAAAAAATGAAAAGAGTGTTTCAATCCGAGTCGTTGGTTGCATTGTTTGGATGATTCAGACGTGTAGCAAGAGTACCATGTGATACCCGATTTGCAACTGAAACTTTCTCCCAAGGCCTGATTTTCGGGGTTTAAAGCGAATATTAAAGATATGCCCTTTTTTTGGAGTTCAATTTTGTTTACCCACCATTAAAAGTGGGAGAACGTTATCCACTATGTTCTCAGTTCTATTTTGATGAACACAACGGTTTATCTCTTAGAATTTGATATTTTTACTAACCCTGCAAATAAAATCAACGGAATTAGATATCGATAACTGCTTGATTAAATACACAACTTGCAGTCAGATTCCTTCTAACTTCTAAACTAACCCAAATACAAATGACTTTTGATCACCTAAGTGACCTAACAATGTATCCATTTTACCCAGAAAACGTCTTACATGCTAATCGGACGCTCTACTTTGTCTATTGAAATATTTATTTCTATATCTTATTATATACTCTCTCCGTCCTTTTTTAATTATCCTGCTTCGTAATTCCAACTTATTAAAAAGACATCATCATTATACCTTTCACATCAACTTTTTCGTTTACTTTCCCTATTTACCCATCATCATTACACTTTTACTCACTTACTTTTCAAAATGGAATCTACTTTTAGGGATAAAATAAACAATTCACCAACTTTTACCCACTAACTTTACAAAATAGACACTTATTAAGGGACAGCCCAAAATGAAATACTGGACTATAAATAAGGGACGGAGGGAGTATAATATTTCAATTTCTATATAGTCTAACCTTCCCGATCACAATTTTAGACCGAAGACTCGCTAAAAAAAACTCCATGATAAGCAAGAAAAGATAGGAGACACAAGGTCCCCTGCCTAGACCCCTTTTCCAAGAGGAAAGAAGCCTTTCATCTCCCCGTTCATCAGAATATAAAACAAAGAGGGGTAGTGATACAAGCCTTTTATTCTTTTTTGTACTTGTTTTACTATATTCTTTCAAATTTCTCTTTAATATTCCCTCCGTCCGTTTGTCCAGTCCGCAAAACGAGAACTCAAAAATAATACGTTTTTTCAAAAAAATTTAATTTTTTTTCTTCATAAATTTAAGAATTCATCAATTTCTAGTGAATTGTTAAAAAAAATTCGAGTTTTTCTTGAAAAAATTGTATTATTTTTACGTCCTTATTTTTTGGACCAAACAAATATTATGGAAGGGAGGGGGAGTATCTGACAAAAAAAAGTGTTAGCATTCTTGTTAGCACTCTGACCCTTTTCCAACCCCTCATTATTCCCTTAGTAACATTGTTTGGTGGTTTAAGGTGTGTTGCTTGGATACGTATCAAACTATGCATTCTCGAAGCTTCCGCTAAACCTAGGATGGCGATTCATGCTCGGAATCGGAGCCATTCCGTCCTTCTTCTTGGCAATAGGGGTCCTCGCCATGCCCGAGTCACCCCGGTGGCTCGTTCTTCAGGGTCGACTAGGGGACGCGAAGCGAGTTTTGGACAAGACTTCCGATTCAGAAGAGGAGGCTCAGCTTCGGCTCGCCGATATAAAGGAAGCCGCCGGAATCCCCGAGGAGTGTAACGACGATGTCGTTCAAGTGCCGAAGCGCAGCCACGGCGAAGGAGTTTGGAAGGAGCTGTTTCTCTATCCGACCCCAACCGTGAAGCATATTTTGATAGCCGGAGTGGGAATTCACTTTTTCCAACAAACTTCTGGCATAGACGCCGTTGTTTTGTATAGCCCCAAAATATTCGAGAAAGCAGGTATTTTAAATTTTCGGAACAGTTTTCTTTTTGTAGACAACCCCCAATCTCCAATTCAAAAATTACTTTTTAGCTTATGAATATTAAGATATATCTTTCATATTGTGCTTATGTTTTTCAGGTCACTTTTCCCTTTTCTCCTTTGTTTTTTTAAAAAAAACCTTCTTTAATACTATATAATCCTTCAAAATCATCTTATATCACTGTGGAAGAGGATCCTCGTTAATCGATGAAAATGAATTGGAGTGTCCAGTTAGCCCATTTGTGTGTCCTTCTAGGGCTTAGTATGATGACCCAATCCATTCCCGATTTATAGCTTGTCAATAATATTAAGCACGTCAAAAATCAGGTTAATTGGACACCAGTTGGTTCGAAATGGTGAAAGGGACTTTACAAAAGAATTTCATGCGAGTCTTCGGCTGTTGACAGATTTTTCAGATTTATATGTCCGTAAATTGATACACATGGTAGCTAGTGGTAGTGGAATGACATGAATCAGTCAAGTTCAATTGTTGTATCCACTCATGGGTTGTCTCAATATGGTATGGTTGAATTTGTACTTGTAAAATAGCAGTGTTCGATTCCCCGTTGGAGACAAATCATGATTTAAGTGGGAGCCATGGCAGTCGGTTGTTGCGCTAGTCTCCCCCGAGGTTTGAATTACGTAGTCGGGTCCAATAGTGGCTGGCTGTGGGGTTGTTTCTCGGTTAAAAAAAAAAGAAGAAGTTCAATTGTTGTTTCACTAACTGATAGCTTCGGGTATAACTGTTACATTTGCTATTATGTCAGGTATAACAAGCAAATCCGACAAATTACTCGCCACAGTGGCCGTAGGATTTTTGAAGACCGTATTCATTCTCGTTGCCACGTTCTTACTGGATCGGATCGGGCGAAGGCCGTTGCTGTTAAG
>BPLS01024699.1:0-12429 GCA_019656275.1 Rhododendron kiyosumense | reverse complement strand
ATAACATATGACATTGTTATCGATAACATCTTATGGAAATGCAGACATAGCCTGCAGATCTGGTTGAGTTTCCTCGCACCTTTCGAGGTTCATTCCTTGGCACGCAAAAGCGCTTTATTCGCACGTTTTTCCTGAAAAGCTCAAAAACACACCTTACGTGCAAAATATGACTTAAAAGAATAAATAAACATAAGAACGTTGCAATTTGAAGGATTTGAGCACACAAGATCGCATGATCTTGTGAGCTTATCACACCCCCCAACTTGAACATTGCTACGTCCCGAGCAATACAGACAAACTAGTAAAAAGAGACAATCAATCCTTCCGAAAAAATAACTAAGGCACTTGCTCATTTCAAAAAGCTAGCAAGAGTTCCAAAAACAAATTTATTCAAAACTCGCAACTAACAGCTGAAAGCTTCGACGGAACACAAAGTATGAAGCATATTCAAAGCAAGCAATCAAAAGACCGTATTCACCAAGAGAGAGATACGGCTAACACATATGCCTACGCATGCAATAATCCACATCCCACAAAGAGGTGTTTGGAGATAGGCAATGGGGAGCAAAAATACCATGCCTATTATGTGGAGAGCACCATTGAAAGAAATCACAAATCACAAAGTTTTAAGCTAAGTACCAAGAGGAAGCATGCCATGAACTGAGATACGCTTGTAAGCTAAAATATGCTCAACATCACACAATGAATCAGAATGGAATAAAGGCATACTAGGGATCAACTAAGGACTTTATAAGCATTTAATGACCTTGGTTTTAGCGAAAGAACAGTTAGCAAAAACATGTGGCGGCCGTATACTAGCTTGGACATCAACCCTACCTTCGGCCACCACCAACTCAACTACCAAGTCAACGGCAACAAGCTGGCCGTAACAAAAGCATAAAGACTACTAGTTACGAGTTCAACTACTCAAAAACAAAAAGATAGTAAGGTGGGCTGTCAACCACCACGCACCCCGACCAAGTAGAGGGATTTGACTAACTAACACTAAGGACCACCAACGCAAGATATCCACCTCACTGTCCTACAGGCACAGCTCTCGATCCAAACAAAACCTCCTTTTCACTCTCAGCTTCCTCAACCCTTGGCGGAGCCTCGTACTTCTCATCTGTAGTGCTCTCAATGTACCGCGTGTGCCAATTCAGCTCGTGCTTGAGCTCCCCGACCTCTCTTGCCAACTTCTTCCTTTCCTTTTTCTCCTTTTGAATGCAGTTCCAAATGGCAATGTTTTGGCAACAGAGTTTACGCCAAATGCTTTCTTTGGACGCCTTTGGATCCGGAACCGACCAAAGAGATGGCTCGGGAGGAGCAGAAACTGAAGGCCCTGCTGATGTACCAGCTGCCGCAGATTTGGATTGAGACTTGCTTCGAGTCAGCACCGCCTTAGTGATAATACCGGGGGATGGCGCCTCCAACTTTTCATATGGCCCCTTTGCTACACCCTTATCCCTTAAAAACTGTGTTATCATGCATGGAAAAGGACAACGAGCATTACCCAATGTATCTCCTTTAAAGTCCACGATCTGGTCAAAAATGAACCTAGCCCAATCAGCTCGATATTCCGAATCATTCTTGAAGGCAAACATAATTTCTGCACTCCTCTTTGACGGCTTGTTTTCCGCTCCACGGGGGTAAAGGTTGTAGTGCAAGACTTGGTTCAAAACCCGATAAAGATCCTTGAACTTTCCCGGCTTGTGTGGAGGAACCCCTTGATTCGGAATGGCTGTGTATATATCGCGGTGAACTGCATCAAAGTCAATTGGTTCAGCACGGAGGTAATTCACCACATCTCCATCCGGCCTTTGATAATCCAAATACTTGGCTATCCCATGGGCATCCACCACAATGTTCTTCTTATTCACTTTTGACTTGACTTGACCATTTGCCAATGCCTCACTTATATTCAGGTTCTGATAAAACTCAATGACTCTCACTTCATTGTAACCCCGAAGGCTTCTAGTCCAAAAACGCAGGCCATGGTTTTAAAGTAAGGTGAGAATGTCATTGTCATCAGCAAAGCTCCTCCGGCTGACTTGCCGCTCACTTTTGAACCCCCTGAGTGGTATTGACTCCACCCAATTCAGTTTAGCATCCTCTGCCATCTCTTCTAGAGTTCTGCACTTACGACGCTTCTCACGTTGCCCTGTCCGACTCACAGCAGGAACAGACTCCTCATCACTGTCCTCTTCCATCTCATCGTACTCACTCCCCTCCAGAGTATCCTCCTCGATCTCTTGATGAGATGAAGATTCGATAGCCTTACCCTTGCCACTACTGCTTGCACCAACTTGTTTCACCCTCACCATTGCAAAGATTACCCAGAAAAGCAGAGCAGCCACAGATGAATATCCAAAACTCAGCAACTAAACCAAAACAGAGAGATCGAAACTGAGCAACACCAATAAAACTCCCAAAATGCAGAACAACCCGACCAAATATTGTAATAGTAAATCAAAACCCCAGTTTCAGATCCCCAAAACAGGACTAAGCAGTAGCAGATTAGTACAAATTCAGTTTTGTTCTACTGAGGGGTTTCAAAGATCTGAACCCTAGGTTTGTATGCATGTCTGATTTCTTTGGTTAATGGGGATCAAATTGGTGATTGGAATGGATTTTATGGGTGGAGAAGATGAAAGATGGTGATTATTTATGAAAGAAGTTCTGAAAAATACAGAGAGATAGAAAAAACTTGGGTTTGCCTTGATTTTTGTGAGTTTAGAATCCGAAGCCCTCGAGGATCCTTCAAAACCTTGAATCAATGGGAGTATTGTGGTGGGTGTTTATGGAGATGGAGGGTTTTGAAATTTTAATGGGTTCTGGAGGGGTGGGGTCGAACGGGAGAGAGAGGGGTGGAACGGTTATGGAGCAGTAGAGAGAGAGAGAGTATTTAAATGACTTGGTTGCGCCTCTTCAGCTATTTAAAACCGACTGTACAACATAGTTATCGATAACCTAGTTGTGGTTATCGATAACATCAACGTTTTAGCCCCTCTGAACCCAACGTTATCGATAACGATGGTGATGGTTATCGATAACAACTGAAATTTTTCTGCAATTCTGCAGCTCTTCACCTGTACCACTTCCCATCAGTTGGAATCATATCCTCAAACACTCCACAACTGGTCACAATACTGAAAATCACTTCCCAACCACCCTCCAAACATCCGGATCCCTAAGTTAATGAACAAAAAGGGAGGACACGGACTAGGATACAAATAGTGGACAAGGGGACACGTAGGTGGTATAATCACTCAAAGAATGTCTTGTATCACTTCCTAAGTACGCCATATATTCCATTTTGATTCATATAGGCTATCAAGGACACTCAGGCATGACATGAGAATATTTCCTAACTACGAAAGTATAACGAACAAACACGGGATATGGCAAAAACTTGTTCAAAACAACTCAGACCTCGTGAATTCCACTTTAGCCCATTCATGAAAGTTGCGAGATACAAAATTTGCGTAAAATGAACTCTTGCCGACTAACACTTAAAAAGCACGTGCCACGCTATTTTAATCCACTAATTTTGTAATAATGGAAGGATTGTAACTAAAAATGAAAATTTTCAACCAAAAGCATAAAAGCATAAAAAATATCATAAAAATATAGAATATAAAGAATATATTTATCTCTCCCCCTAACTTGAAATGAGTTATGTCCTCATAGCATGGAGAACAACAGTAAGAAGAGGGAAAGAACAAAAATCATACCTCCGGGGGAATGTCAACCCCCGTATACCTCGACCAAGTTGGAGGCTTTGGTGTCACTGTCTCCTTTCGTCATATGAACAGCTTCCAAGGTCGACTCCTTCGGCTCTTCCAACGGAACCACAGCTAGTCACACAGGGCCATGGTCAAAGCGTTATTGGACTAACAACCGCGACACGTAATCGCACCCATGCTTAGGGCTCCTGAATGCCGCATTTACTCCGACTTTAGACCCAATCCACCAAGGCTGGTGTGGTAGCACGTTCACCCTGCAGAAGACTTAAGCTCGAACTACCTACTAAAAGACAAATGACATGAGAACCGCCCGGCTCGTGTTATCCGGGCATCAACAACAATAAATAAAGCAGCAATAATAAACACACCACCCGATCTTCACGCAATCTCACGAGTCATACATTTCTTCCCGCGTCTTACCGGCGAGGTAGGACACGGGTGGCTATACTAGATCGTCACATTTGTTACATCAACGCCCGAAGTAAAATTTACCGCTTGACCGCGCCAACCAATGAAGCCCAGCGTTCCCTATGATCGAAACAAAGTGAGACAAGATAGAGCCTAGCGCCAAAGCACGGGAATACCAAGTCTCACCCAAAGACCTAAATTGCCCCCGATAGAGACATATCTGGAAAGCATGGATCATTAACGGTAAACTACCACTAAGAGAACTAATGAAAGCCCTTTTCAAAGATGCATTGGTGAAATCTTATCAAGTGAAAATCCCATAACGCAGCAAACTTGCAAATATGTACGAAAAGAAAAACATTGCCCTTACTAACCGGAGCTGGGCACACGATCCTTTTTTTAATAGCGGCGTGTGGAGCTATATATACCCAAGTCAATGGTGGGTACCCCCTACAATTAAGTCAGGGGGCCGGGTCCGATAAACAGTTAAGTTCAGCGGTTACGCTTGCGCTCCCCGTGCAAAAGTAATGAAAACAAACTAAGAAACTGAAGCATCCGAATAAACAGGATTGCTCAGTTCCTCATCGGGCTCCCCCACTTCTAAATAGCCAAGAAATGGCTTCAGCCGCTGGCCATTGACCTTAAAAACATTTCCGTTGGACGCATTCTCAATCTCTATGGCCCCATGAGAGGCAACAGATTTAACAATATAAGGGCCGGCCCAACAGGACCTTAACTTGCCCGGAAACAAGTGCAATTTCGAATTGTACAAAAGCACCTTTTGGCCTACTTCAAAGTCCTTCCTAAGAATGTTGTTATCATGCATAGCCTTGACTTTGGTTTTATATAAATTAGAACGATCATAAGCATCAGACCTTATTTCCTCGAGCTCGTTAAGTTGAAGCTTCCGTTTAGCACCGGCAAGAGGCATGGAGGCATTCATCTTCTTTATCACCCAATAAGCTTTGTGCTCCAATTCCACCGGAAGATGGCAAGGTTTGCCATATACAAGCCGATACGGCGACATTCCCAACACAGTTTTGTAAGCAGTTCGGTAGGCCCACAAGGCATCGGTCAACCGAAGTGACCAATCTTTGCGGTTTGGGTTCACTGTCTTCTCAAGAATACCTTTGATCTCCCGATTGGCGAGCTCAGCTTGCCCGTTAGTTTGGGGATGGTACGCCGTCGAGACCTTGTGCACAATTGCATACTTTCTCATCAAAGCCGCAATGGATCGATTACAGAAATGCGTGCCTTGGTCACTGATAATAGCTCTTGGCATCCCGAATCGTGCCAATATATACTCCCGGAGGAATTCGATGACCACTTAAGCATCATTGGTGCGCGTGGGAATGGCCTCCACCCACTTGCTCACATAGTCAACGGCAAGCAAAATATAGAGATAGTCGAAAGACGTGGGAAAAGGCCCCATGAAGTCTATGCCCCAACAATCGAAAACTTCAATGATTAGAATGGGATTTTGGGGCATCTCGTTTCGTCGGGTGATCTTGCCCAACTTTTGACACTGTTCGCAAGCTCTAGTATACTCGAACGTGTCCTTGAACAAAGAAGGCCAATAGAAACCGCATTGTAGAATTTTAGCCGCAGTCTTCTTGAAAGAGAAATGGCCACCACAAGCTTCCATGCGGCAAAAGTTCATTATACTTCAGTGCTCGGAATCCGGAACGCATCGCCGGATGATTTGATCTGGACAATACTTAAATAAGTAAGGATCATCAAAGGAAAACCTTTTTACCATTGAGAGAAACCGCTTCCGCTCTTGAGACTTCCAATGTGTCGACATTAACCCCGTTGCCAAACAATTAACAATATCTGCAAACCACGGGGTACTCGAGACACCAAATAGTTGTTCATCCGGAAAAGTGTCGAGGATTGGGAGTTTAGATGTACGATCTTCAAAGTCTAACCGTGACAAGTGGTCAGCCACCACATTTTCCACTCCCTTTTTGTCCTTGATGGTGAGATCAAACTCTTGAAGCAAGAGAATCCATCGAATAAGCCGAGCCTTAGCATCTTGCTTGGTGAGCAAGTACTTGAGGGCAGCATGATCGGTGTAGATGACAATTGGTGAACCAATCAAGTAGGAGCGGAATTTGTCCAATGCAAAAACTACCGCGAGCAACTCCTTTTCGGTGGTTGAATAGTTCATTTGGGCATCATTCAAGGTTTTGCTCGCGTAGGATATAACACATGGCTGCTTGTCCCTTCTTTGGCCTAGGACAGCCCCGACGGCATAGTCACTCGCGTCGCACATAAGCTCGAACGGGAGGTTCCAATCGGGGCTTTGAACAATAGGTGGAGTTGTAAGACTTGACTTGAGCTTCCGAAAAGCTTCCTCACAAACAGTCGTCCACTCAAAGGGAACGTCTTTCAATAAAAGATGGCATAATGGCCGAGAGATGGCGCTGAAGTCTTTAATGAATCGCCGATAAAAACCGGCGTGCCCAAGGAAGCTACGGATGTCTTTGATGCACTTGGGAGTAGGGAGATTTGCAATGAGTTCGATTTTTGACTTGTCGACCTCAATGCCCTTTGACGATACGATATGGCCTAACACTATGCCTTGAGTTACCATAAAATGGCATTTCTCCCAGTTGAGAACAAGGTTTTTCTCCTCGTACCGCTCCAACACTCGATCAAGGTTGGCTAAACACGACTCAAAAGAGTCTCCGAACACCGAGAAGTCGTCCATGAAGACTTCGACAATCTTCTCCACCATGTCACTAAAAATACCCATCATACACCTTGAAAAAGTGCCGGGAGCATTGCACAAGCCGAACGGCATGCGCCTATAAGCGAAAGTCCCGAATGGGCAAGTAAATGTAGTCTTTTCTTGGTCGGCCATGGCGACCTCAATTTGGTTGTACCCGGAGTAGCCATCAAGAAAACAGTAGAAAGCATGGCCAGCCACCCTTTCCAAGATTTGGTCAATGAACGGGAGCGGGAAATGATCCTTCTGGGTTACCGCATTCAGCTTGCGGTAATCAATACAAACACGCCACCCGGTGACCGTTCGGGTTGGCACTAGCTCATTTTTGTCATTTTTGACCATTGTTACCCCTGACTTCTTAGGCACCACCTGGATAGGACTCACCCAATTGGAATCTACGATTGGATAGATGATCCCCGTATCCAACAACTTCAACACCTCTGCGCGAACTGTAATAACTCTGAATTTCATTGAATAAAAGGTTATTTTTATTATTCGAGATATTAATTTTAATTGCTTGAATTACGTTAATTCTTGTATTTTGTCAAAATTGTACTTTGGCCCCTCAAGTTTCATTTCTTGCACTTTAATCCTACTTGGCAAGCCTAGTTAGCATCTAACCATCCGGTTAGAGTAACTAAACCGAAAAGTTACCTAGTCTTGGCAAAATGACCGTTTTGCCCCTCGTTGGAACTTTTGACCCTTTTGAACCCTAGACTTTAAATTTTAATATTCATTTTCTTTTAATCAAATTGGTTTATTTCTTTGTCCATTGGACAATGATGGTTAGGGAAACTATTATCCATTGGGTAATAAAATCCCATTTGTTTATATTAAAAAGTATACTTACTTTATTGTACCTTTTGATTATTTTATTATTTTAAGTGGCCTAATAACTATTATTCATTGGATAATAGATGTTAGGGGAAGTTTTGTCCATTGGACAATAGAGCAAATCTTTCAAAGTACTATTGGATCATTTAATTAATCATTTTCTTTAATCACATGGGAAAGTACTATTATTTTAATCAAAAGTGCATAGTTCCAAAAGTACCCTTTTATTATATTTTATTGGGATTTCAACCACCTTTATACATGTATATATATGTGTATATATGTATTGTACCTAGTTGTATTTTATATTGCCCAAAGGTACCCTTGCCCATTGAATGAGTTGGTAAGGAAATCCTAGGCATTAAGTCTACTTTGGATTTTAAAGTACCAAGAGAATACTTGTTTATTTGATTTCTTTCCATTGTATGACACATATATGCATATATATGTAAGTGTACCTTGCAAGAGAGAGAGAGAGAGAGAGGAGGCCGAGAGGGAGAGAGAGGGAGAGGCCGAGAGAGAGAGAAAGGAGGGAGAGGAGAGAGAGAGAGGAAGGAGGGAAGAGATTTGATTTGAAATCTTGGCTTGATTTTTTGTTGTACTTCAAATCCTTGGGATTTCTTTTCTTCCACACAAAATCCTAACTCTATTGTACTCCAATATACACCTTGCAACTTCTCAACCCTTTGATCATGTACCATTCCCATCTCAACCATCCATTTGATTCAAGAATCTCACCAAGGTACACCATAGCCATGCAAACCTAGGATTTCCCATTGATCTTTCCATAAAAGTTGGATTTGATTTGATTTAAAAATTAGGGAATTGAGAGAGAGAGGGGGGCCGGCCATCTTGGGGGAGGGGGCATCCCTTGCCTATAAATAGAGAGCCATTCTTCACTTGAAAATCACACCTCAAAGCAATTAGCTCCTCCTTCTCTCTTGAATTCCAAGTTTCTTTGTTCTAAGTTCAAAACTCTCTTTGTTCTTGTGAGTTATTGAGCGAAACCACCAAACCACTTCCAAAACCACCCAACGATCTTAAAAGTAGTGTAGTAGTAGCTAGGAAGTTGTTTCTAGGAAAAGTATTCCAAAACTTTTCCTTTCGAAGCAATCGGAGGGCCGTTACGCTGCCGAAATTCAACCGACGTCCAAACCACCGCCTAGGAGAACGGTAGTGATCCTTACTTAGTTTTCAATTGCTTACTTTATTTTTGTAAAATAGTTGAAATCTTACTATGTGAATCTCTACTTACTTTCTTAAAGTTGAAAGGTTACTTTGATCGTTGTTTGAAAAGTAAAAATGCATGATTATGTTGTTTATGGTATTCAAGCATGCTACATGACTTAGATGTTTTTATTATACTATTTCGAAGTTGGAATGAATGCATGTTGTATGAAAAAGTCCCACACGCGGAGTCTCACATGCAAACGTGACACGAAAACCAAGAAGATAGAAATATGGCACCTAGGGTGTGTATAACAAGGTTGTTGTGTTTTTCCGGTTGGAAAAATATCTTCGAAATTACGTAATGACTATTTCAAGGGTATTACGTAAGTGTGTGTGTGTGTGTGCCAATGGGAACCCGGTGCGGCGGAACCATTGTGAGGATACTCGAGAGACCGGAACGGCGGAATCGAGGTAGGGTGTGTATGGCTTGGTTATCCGCGTTACAGAGCCAATGCATTGTGTGCCAATGGGAACCCGGTGCGGCGGAACCATTGTGAGGATACTCGAGAGACCGGAACGGTGGAATCGAGGTAGGGTGTGTATGGCTTGGTTATCCGCGTTACGGAGCCAATGCATTGTGTGCCAATGGGAACCCGGTGCGGCGGAACCATTGTGAGGATACTTGAGAGCCCGGAACGGTGGAATCGAGGTTGGGTGAGTTAAAAAAAAAAGTGTTTTTGAAAAGGGTAACAATGAAAAGGTTAACAATGAGTCAAACGCCAACGGTAGTTACAAGCGAATGGAAACATATTATCAGTGTTGTCTTTATTTCCCTGCTTATGTACCTATCATGTGGAAATCGATGCTAGTAGTAGGATTATACTATTGAGCTTTCGTAGCTCATGGTGTTGCCTTTGTGGTGACCCAGGGATATTATATGGGTGGCGACGCCGATATAATATGTCAGACTTGATAAACGAACAGGGCGATCTATTCACCTTGGAGGCGTACGGAGCCGAAGAACTCGCTAGGTTGGAGGAGCAAGAGGAGCCGTAGAATAGGACTTCTTAGTTCCCTTTTGTTGTCTTTTGAATTTCAAATGCTCCTATGAGAGCTGTTTTGTAATAATGAGCAGTGACTCGCTTATTTCTGTAATAAATTTCTTTCATTAACGTACCTAAAATTAGGGGCGTTACAGAACCACATCTTTCATAATAGGATTCAACCGCCGTTATGGTTGGCGTGATGGCTTCACATTCTTGTCAAGATAGATGTGATGCGTGCAAAGGGAGGGAGAGATACCCTGTATATCAGCTATGGACCACCCGATGGCCTTCTTCCGTTTCCTCAATACTGCAAGTAACTCCGACTCTTGAAGATTCCCAAGAGTGGAGGATATCACCGCCGGATAAGTTTCGTTGTCACCAAGATAAGCATACTTCAACGTTTCTGGTAAGGGTTTCAAATCGAGCTTAGGCGGCTCTACACTAGATGGCAACGTTTCTCTCTTGTTCTTTGGTAACTCCGAATCCACGGTTCCGCCCCACAAACTTCCTCTTCATCGAGTAAAGAGCAAAGATACTCAACTTCCGGAGATTCCAAGAACTCGGCTTCCTCGGCGGTAAGACATACCTCCAAAGCATCCTTGGACAAGAGTTCATCCACATGATCTTGAACTAATGAGTCGATACAGTTGACGTCTTGAACATCATCATCATCTCCCATTTGACTTCCAACGTGAAAGACGTTAACCGCCATCTTCATATTCCCGAAAGTCATGTTCACAAGACCACTCCGGCAGCTAATAACGGCGTCCGAGGTGGCTAAAAATGGGCGGCCGAGAATAACGGGTGTCGAAGTTGGAGAAGAAACCCTGGGACAAGTGTCCAATACCACAAAGTCCACCGGATAAACGAAATTGTCGACTTGAACCAAGACATCCTCCACCACGCCCATTGGAATGCGGATACTTCTATCTGCCAATTGCAATGTAACTCGAGTCGGCTTCATCTCGCCAAGACCAAGTTCTTCATAAACAGAATATGGGAGCAAATTAACGCTCGCCCCCAAATCCAACAATGCTTGCTCAATCCTCTTTCCCCCAATTGTAACAGATATAGTAGGGCACCCCGGATCCTTGTACTTAGGCGCAATGTTAGTTTGAATGATCGAACTCACTTGTTCGGTGAGAAGGACCTTCTTTTGGACATTGGTCTTGCGCTTTTGCGTACACAAGTCTTTCAGAAATTTAGCATATGATGGTATCTGCTTGATAGCATCCATGATGGGGATATTGATCTTGACTTGTTTGAATAGCTCATAAATCTCCGCATTTGCCGCGAAATTCGTTGGTGCTTTCAATCGTTGAGGATATGGTGCCGGTACATGAGAGACTTGTGGAGTGGGGATAAACTTTGCTTCCCTAGAGTTTGCCACGGGAGATTCCCCGTCTTCCTCCAAAGTTGGCTTGGGAGATTCCCCAAGAGTTGAATTTGATGGCGCCGGTTGAGGTAGAAAAGTAGGCATCACCGGTGGTTCCACTTGGGCGTTGTCAACGGTCTTGCCACTTCTTAAAGAAATAATTGCTTTGGCTTGCTCGGGGAAAGGCACCGAAGAGCTACCAACCGAATTTTGACCTTGCGGGTTAGCTTGAGGTTGTGCAGGGAATTTCCCTCTCTCTTGTTGCAAGAGGCCCACGGCATTCGTTAGTTTGCCCATTTGGTTTCTGATGTCGTTCATTGCTTGAGAAGTTTGCTCATTGGTAATAGCTTGCATTTGGCAGAATGAGTTCATGATGTCCTCCACTGATCGCCTTGGAGGAGGTGCTTGGATTTGGCCCTGGCCTTGTGAGAAACCAGAAGAATTGAATCCGGGAGGCCCTTGATTTTGTTGGAAATGGGGTGGCCCGAAGTTTTGAGGGGAACGCCATGTTTGAGCTTAAGCCGGTAGCGGGCCTTGAAATTGTCCCATCTCATTTGGTTGGTTCCAACGGAAGGTTGGATTTTGCCTTTGAGCGGGATTGAAATTGTTCGGATATGGCTCATACCGTTGAACGGCGCTCACTTCCTCCGGAGTCATGCTGTTAAGAACCGTCTTGAGAACAGGGATATTAAAACAATCAGCGGTAGAATGCCCCGCCATCTCACATATAGCACATACCTCTTCCACCTTAATTACGGACTTGACTTCACGAGACCCTTTCAACTCCATTTGTTCCAACTTGCGGGTGAGCTGCTCCACCTTAGTCTCAAGGGCATTTGGCATGGAATTAGGATCACTCAATGAAAATTTCCCGGACCCACTCGGACCTTGATTTGCCATAGCCCGCTCGCCTACATCAACAACGTTCCATGACTGATTCTTTACTGCCAATTGATCCAAATAGTTCCAAGCATCTCCAGCCATTTTGTCCAAGAAATCTCCGTCGACCATGGTGTCAATAAGTTGGTAACTTGATTGGGAACAACCGTTCATGAAGTGGCCAATTAACTGCGGCTTGTCAAGACCATGATGTGGAAGCGAAGCGACCAAATCCTTGAA